>CAEGAF010099151.1:0-29035 GCA_903067075.1 Micropoecilia bifurca | reverse complement strand
GGTCACCTGCTTATTGGGAAAGTCACTTGGAAAGCATGCAGGTCTTAAGCTCTCACATCAGTAAGTAGTGTTTCTCCTTCTGCATAAGACCTACAGATTCAGTGACAGAAGTGTGTCAGGGAGGTCAGGAAGTTACAAAGTTCCTATCCTATGGCACCACATGTTCTATTATCAACCACCAAATAATGCAGAGTAAGCTTCCAATATTGTCTAGAGGAATGTGTGACATATCCTGTGGGTTTCGCAGGCTTGGGGACATTCGAAGCTGCAGGGTCAGAGGTGTGCCTTGTCTGCCATCCTCTAAGTTTTTTCTCAAGTCCTGTTAAAGTGTTTGACGCAACAGTTATTGTCCAACACTTGGAATATATTATTTATTCGCTTTGTTTGGAATATATTACATTTATTTATTCACTGCTAACTCCGATTAAAATTTGACTGAAGGGTGTCAAGGAGGTCACAAGGTTCCCACAGGAGGGTGGGAGGCATCCGGTCATGATGTGGGACATCTGGTCACAAGGGGACATCCGGTCACGAGGTGGGGGCATCCGGTCACGAGGTGGGGGCATCCGGTCACAGGGGGGAGGGGGAGTTTGATATCCTGTTTGATATACTTTAATCCATCAAACTCCGATTAAAATTTGACAGAAGGTGGTACATATAGTCTTCTAAACTCATTTAAAGATTCATTACAAACAGAGTGAAATATTTCAAGACTGTTTCTGGAGGATTATGTATTCCAAATAATGACAAACCAAAATTTAATATAGCAGACGTTCAGTGAAAAGATATATTTTAAACAGAAACGTCAGACTTCTGAAAGTCATGTATATTTATTTGCACTGAAGGTTGGGTCTTATTTTGAATGCATTACTGCAGTGCCGGGCCATTTGGTGGATCAGTCTGTGGCATGGCTAAAGTGTTATGGAAGCCAAGGTTGTTTTTAAAGCAGCCTGGATTTTGAGTTTTCAGTAAGTGTAAGCCAATGAAATTGTAAAATATTTAATTGTGTAATAAATCTATATAACATGATTTTTCCATTGCTGGAATGAGTAGTAAAACATATTGACATTTTTCACAATATGAAAAATCTTTTGCTGTGGATCTGTAGACTTGGTCATTATTTAGAGTTGTGTATTGTACTTTTGTGCCAAGCATATTACAAGGGTCTTAAGCAATTAACTTTCACCCTCTCAGGGTTTTCTACCACCTCATGGTTAGACAGGGTCTAGTACCTCAAGCCTGGGACTTGCTGCTCTAACCCGAGAAAAGCTACGTCCAATCAATCTGTTCAATCTGTGAAGCTACAGCATGTGCAAAAATCCTGTGTTTACTTGACCTAGTAGAGACGAGGAAAAGAACCGTCTCGCTAAATGCTGCTTTGGTAGAGGTAAAATCTTTGGTGGCAGCAGGTGGTTGAAAGAATACATAGTGGTTCATGATCACAAGATGAGCTGCTGAAGGTAAGGACTTTATTTTTTTTTTCTTTATTTATGTAAAACATATCTGCCTAGAGGATTTGATATCCATCATGGCTGTTGTTGATAAAAAGCAAGGAGACCCTCTCTTCTTCCAATAGATAATTGAGTGAGATTCTTGTTAGACACATGACATTGGAATAAAGTTTTCTACATTCTGGTCTGTGTGGCAGAGAAACCTCCCCACCCTCCCCAAAACATAGCGAACATAATCATCAAAACCACATTAAGAGGTAACATTTGTAGACTGAAATGATGCAGACAGTATGAAAACATGTTTTTCAGAAAAGGATTATCACAGGTTACATCATGTCCTTTAAACTCTTGCAATATATTATAACCCACAAAGAAGTGATTGAGCTCCCTCTGAATGTAATGCGGCAAGAGGGCATCATACAGCTGTGATGTGTGGGGACTGGGATAACTACGGTCTTTTCTCAATTCAGGTCAGCGCCGAAATGTGAAGGCACTGACACGAGAACACTTGAATGTTTTACTCACTGGAGAGCCATGTTGAAAACTCTTGTACAACCAGAGAAAAAGGGAAGATTGAAGTGTGTTATCACGCCGGGAGGAGGGGTTGATGGGTGGGGGGGTAGCTGTGTGACTGACAAACCTCAGTGAGGCCAGAGGACACCACATTGCTGCATTGACATTCTCACTCGTGTGGGGAGCTTACTGTCAAAGATATGTCAGACCCTGTGGGGTTTTCACATGAAGCGACTAACACGCACACAATGGTTGGGTTTAGAGCTCTTGTCAAAACACTTTAACCTCACCCTTACTGCACATAACCCTTAGCCTTCACCTTTGTTCTACTCCCAGAGTTTTCTTGCATCCTGTGCCAAACCAAGTATTTCTAATTTGCCCCTGTGCCCTGTGGGTTTTTAATAGCTGTGGTGCACTGGCTGTAAACACTAGGTGTGACACGACAGATGGAAGCAGCAGTGGGAGTCTGTGTGAGTCTTTCAGTCCCACGGTGAGTCCCCTGGGCTGCAAGTGGAAAGTGACCGGAGTAATTAATCCATTTTCACTACTCCTTTATCCTCCAAACACTCAGCCGCGCTGGTGTTCGCTCAAGGACGCTAGAACAGCAAATTTCATTTCAGCCTCTTTCTGCAGTTTTCAGTGATGGGTGAAAGACAGGATGATGTTGTTAAAGGACTGATAGCTGATGTGGAACAACCACATTAAATGGGAGTTACAGTGGAATATACTTCAGCAAAATCCCAACATTTCGTTGCAAGACTCAATTTCAGACGTCCATTCTATATCCTTCAGAGACGACCGCAATACATAAACATTTTAAGAAACTGGAAAGCATAATCTTCTTAGTGAAAGTATCTGAAAATGTGATGCTTTTAATGGATCTACCCACAGTCATCAGTCTTCAAAAAGGATTTACTCAGTTGTTTGTGTGTGTGTGGGTGTGGGTGTGTGTGTGCGTGTGTGTTTGTGTGCATGTTTTAGCTTCTATCAAACTGCATGAATTACGGCAACATGACGTCCCACACTCAAAAGAATATCTTTATTTGCAACCACAAGAACCTCAAAAACCCATCACATAAAAGCCAGAAGCTGGGCCCTGAGTGCATTTGTTGGAAGCACATGCAATCCATATGTCTGAGGTCTAGTCCTCCATGCGGTCGTCCTGGATGGGTTTGATTCCCGGTTTTGGTCCATTTGCTGCACGTCTTCCTCTTCTTTCTCCTCCCTATTTTTTTTTTTAACAATTACTCTTAAATAAAGGCCACCAGTGCCTAAAAACAACCAGAAAACTGGTTGAAGTAATGACATTTTCTTCTTTGAAATCTCTTAGATCTCAGATGTTGCACAGAAATTTTCACATTGCATCATTATGACAGCCTTAGATCAAAGGAAAACTCTGCTTATATAGAGTAGCTATGGGGCAGCAAGGATACATTTACAGGGAACAACATAACAAAATAGAATAGAATAGAATAAAATAGAATAGAAGGTTTTTTTTTTCATCTGTGGTGGTATAATTAAGTGATACCACCAGTTCAAAAACAGTAAAAATTAAAAATGCCGAAACACATAGTCTCCATAAAAAACCTTTAGCAGTAGACAATGTAAATACAAAATAAAACAGACAATCATGCTACATAGTTTTGCACCAGAATTTTGTCATTTCAGAAGATTTAATAAATATATGATCTGTTAAAAATAAAAATAAACTGGCAATCAAACTGTTCAGACCCGCTCATTGTTGTGCTGTGCTGTTGTACAAACACGACATATTTGAGCCTGTAGAGGTTTAGGTGCTCTGCAATATAAGTCAAGGACAGAAAGGTAAAACAACTCTACTTTACTTCAACTTGCAGCAGCATTTATAGAAGAATTAAAAATGATTGAGGGCATGGCCTCCATCAGTGTTATCTCCCTTTGAAATGGCTTTTGGTCAGCAAAGTCCAACAGTGCAAAGTTCAAAGCAGTAATAGTCCAAGGTCTTTGAACATCTAGGGAAACAGATAACTTGTCTTGGTGATTTTATTTTTTTCTTCGACATAAGATTCATTGCGTCTTGTGTGGAGGTTTTCCCTAATAAAATAGTAAAAATACTTTTTCCCTTAAGATTAGAAATGCTTGTTCTGGAAATTATGTGACAAAAAACAAGCTTAGATGTAATGTTGTTGAATTGTAAGGAGGTTGGGAATGAAACAACAAAATTAATGATGTGATGTGTATTTATCAGTGTCTGGTTATTTCACAACCTTTTAGTTTCACTGAAGCACAGCTACGGAGGTAAACTTCAAGGCCACTCAGTCTTGAAGAAAGGCCTAAACTCAGCAAGATAATAAAAAAAAATAATGTGGGCACATTTAAGAAGATTTGTGTGTGAAAGGAAACCAAAAACCCTGACTGTTACACCAGTTTGATCGGGAGGAGTGTCTCAAAGTTCTTGCAAACTACTGTGTGAAACAACATGGCGATGTCTGTGTGACAACATTTTATTTAAATTTATAAAAAAACTAAACAGCCTGAAGCATTTTTACTATATCGTTTTTACAACTAAAGTAAATATATACAGTATATAGACAGCATTATATATTTTTGGAGAGAGACTTAGTATTGGCCAACATTTTTTTCAAGTTACTTTTAAATGATTTCTTAAATCAGAGTGGGGCAGGGAGGGTGTTGGATCACAGTCACAGCATCTTTTGCTGAGGCTACGAGAGAAACGGAGCAAATTCTCCCACAACTTTATTCAAACAGAGCTTTGCTTAACAAGTCCCACCCAACCTAGTGATGTATTTATGGATCCATACTGTCAGCTGGGTGTCCTCTTTGCAAGGGTGTTTCAATGGTATTTTTTTCCCAGACGCTGGCAGCGTGAGGAGACACAGCAGAGGGCCCTGCCACTGCCTCAAAGTTCCTGACATTGGTTTGATGTATGAATCCAAACTTATGCTATTTAGGGAAACCTGATCTGGTCACAAGACAGAAAAACGGAGGCCAGCGTGAAGCACATGCTTCAGGTAAACAGTGCATGTGTAGCTTATGCACAATGTGGCAAAATCTGAACAGCGAATAGTGTGATATTTACAAGATAAAAGCTGAAATCTAGGTAGGCATAAATTGTAAGCAACGTCAGTTTTAAGAAGAAGATTTAGACAATTTCATGATCTACAGTATTACTGCCAAGTTTCATGAAGCTACACTGCCTCTTCTACCTTTGCTGTCTACTGATTGGCTGACTGTCTTCCTAGAGAGCATTAAACACGTAACATAGGATATGAAGTGAGCTTAAAAATAAATTTAAATTTAACTAAACACCTTGTTAGTTAGAACAAAAATTGCTGTAATTATATACATGGAAGGTGGGAGTAACAAGTGTTGAGAAATTCACTCCAAGTAATACTAATAAATATAAATAGCATTACAATAAATATCAAGGAAAAAAAAAGATATGTGGTCAATGTTTGTACATAAAACAGATGATGTTTGAAGTGCAACTTTTAAATCCTTTTCTGTATGTAAGATGGATTTGTGGTAACTTCCTGCTGTCCATGTGGAGTGTGCAGACACTATCAGCTTGACCATGTAATGGTCCTCTGTTAAATGTGTTAGCAGTCAGAAATACCACGAAGGCTTCCTTTGTAGCTGCATCACTGAAGTTCTATGGCAGCTAAAGTAGATCATGCAGCTCAGAGAGAGTGAAAACCCCTGGAGACCAGAGAGAAAACAAGATGGAAAGCAGAGATTCTTTACAGTTTAGTCAACTGGCTCAGCAGGGGTTGCAAATAAACACATAACCTCTGCTAAGGCAGATATACAGATGCTTTTAACAAAGCTTCAAGAAAGAAGAAGAAGATAATAAAAATAAATGTTACTGTGTGACAATTTATTAGTTTGTATTCAACATTTCAGTCACATGCTTAGATACACATTTAAACAAAGATCACCAGACACCAACACAGAAATGAACAAGCACAGCAATAAAATATGAATGTATGTATTTACACACATACGCTCTCAAAATGTATCATTTGTGGCTATGCACAAATACAAACAAAACGTGCATTTTTTATCCCCCTGGAATCTAGTCAGATGAAGTGGCAGAGTATTAAAAAAGATTAAATTTAGAAGTTAAGAACGACAGTATTTTATATGACACCACTCATCTTTTTTTATCTCTACCTTTGTGGCTCAATCTCACATTTCTCAAGTATTCTTCTCAAAGCTCCTCTGGGGTTTGCAAGCAGAGGCTGTATACAGTGTAAATCTAGGGTAAAATTTCCCTCTTTCAAGTCAGCATGTGGTAGATGAACATTTGGCTGCTCTTTGTGGATATGTCTCAATCAGGTGTGTGCACATCTGGAAATTGAAATGTTATTCAGTTCTTCCTTGAAAAACTCTTCATCTCTGTCAGGTTGTGTGGAGATTGGCTGTGAACAGTCCTTTTGACGTCCAGTCAAAAATGATCTGTTGTAATGAGGCCTGGGCTTTGACTAGGCCTCTCCAGAACATACACCTTTTGCCTTCAAATCACCTTTGTGCAGGCTTAGCATGATGCTTCAGGTTGTTGTGATTTGATGCCACAAAAATAAGCTGAACTGAATGTTGTAAAAATAATGTTCGAATGTCCAATCTATGAAGTTAGGGCATACTTGAAACATTTATTTAAAAAATGGATATTGAACAGAATGATAAAACTGATACTTTTGATCTCAGTTAACAAACTCTCCCCCTTTGCCCCCCACAGGATAGTGAATACTAACCAAATGCATAAGTTCAGAGATATATAAACTCTTTATATATATTTGATCATTTACAAAACAAAATTATTACATCACATCTGCTTTATGAACATGAATAATTAATGCTTGTCACATAGTTTCATAGTGTAAATTTGTTAAAGAGACTTATTCATTTAAACAGTAACAATGCTCTTTGATATCCAGATGAAAATCAGTGAAGGAAAAACATCAAGTCAAGTCTGTCATCACGTACAAACCAAGGTTTATATATCAAGTCTTTGCTGTCAGGAAAAGGTGTGACCAACAGTATTAAAAACTCTGTGAAGATCTATAAATAGAAGGGCAGCAAAATTAGTCGTGTGACTGATAGGCTGGCTGCTGAATTCTTACTTAAGTTGAACAAAAGCAGCTGATCAATTTCACTTTTACGCTGTTTATTCTGTTACTTCATCTTTTAAGAGAATTTATACATTTGATATTGTTCGCTGATTGTTTTAGTATTGTGAAGTTTCTTGATCCTTGTGCCCCCTTCAATGAACTGTTACTGCATTTTGTCACTTGATGTTAAAAAAAAAGTCCGGCTTATAAAAAGAAAAAAAGAAAAAAAACATTTAAGCATTTCTTGTGCAGAAAAATGCATTTAAATTAAAATATGTTTTAATTAGTTTACATTAATTATAAGTTGCTGTTTGAGTACCAACACTTTTAAGGATACCCAGAGATGATGTTAACAAATACATTTTTGTTATTGTGCATTTTAAGAAATAAGAATACATTTCATAGTTTTAACTGACCTAAAGCAAGAAATATATGGTTTGAGACTTTGGAGAAAAAAGAGATATTTGTCTTTTAATTTGGTGTATGAAAAGTTAGGTTTCAACTGTACATGTAACTTCAAAGTCCAAGACAAAGCGACTAAAAGTAGGACTTTTTGTCTACCTGTGCATACCCGATAGATTTTTTAATCTCATTAGTAAATATAATGAAAAATCTGAATATGAATCTACCTGCAAACCACGATAACAGCATAGGTTGAAAATAATCATAACATCATATAACTAATATTATTCATACAGCATTTTAAATAGAAAGTAAACATTCACTGATTCATCTGAGTTTACAAATGTTTCACACAATGTAGTTGTACTAGAGTCCACTTGTGCACATGATCTTTGCATGTTTTTTTTTTTTTTTTGCTTAATGCTTACATTAGTGAAGACATTCAGGGGGAAACACAATTAGCGACTCGTCCATTAATTCTGAACATTGACGCAGAAAATAATTACAGCCTTTTATGTCTAAATGTTAGTTTGTTTTGTGTGCAGGTTTGAGGATTTGATTAACTTACATAACGTGGGAAACTGATATAATTGTGTGGGCGAGAGTTTTGGTTTTTAGTGGGGTTAAGCCCCAACACTGAAAAATGATTTAATTGTTTTGGTCTCTGTATATAATGCGTTTTTATCTATGCAAATATTTGCATAGATAATTGTATTTACCTGTCCAGAATGGGATGAGGTGCTCTGTGAATGAGAAAACCAGATAATACTGTGTTATTAAGTACGTTACCAGCCATTTTTGTATATTTGCAGCAAGTTTGCAGCCTAGGACTTGTGCTTTGAAGCAGTACTGTAACTCACTGACTTTGCACATTAAAACAAGATATCTGCTATTACAGCTGTGGTTGAACAGCGTTCAGCTCACGGGTGACATTAAACAAAATCATATTCTTGATTTGATTGCTTTAACCTGAATAATTTGGGAAAGAGTTTAGCTATCGCAGCATTTTTCCTGGCTGACCAGATCTAGTGTTCTGTGGTCTGCTGTGAGTGGGACTCATCCAAATGTTTCTATATTTGAGGCGACCTTCCCTTTGCTTTAAACCAACAATGACCACAGGAAAGAATCACCTTCAAAACTGAAACTGTTACTTACCTCTGCATGCCACGTGTGTGAACACAGTCCTAATCCAGATCTAGAACTGTGCAGCCTTGCAGGAGGATACTGGAGATTTCTGGCTTTGTGGTTCATATATTTTCTTTTCTCATTTTCTTTTCTCTTTCTACAAGTAATCAAAACCTAATCAGTAGTGGATACAGTATTTTCAGATTATGTAAATGTACAATTTGTTGACTAACACCATGCTTAAATAAAATTTAGCTTTTAAAAAAAGACAGTGACTGTTGCTAATGAGCTGATCCAATGTTTACATTTTGATTTTCAGACTTAAAATGCAATCGGACAGCACAAACAGAAAAACATGCAAGAGAGGAAAGCTTTTATGTGACTGTGGCTATACTAAAATAAATTATTTGGAACACAGAAACAGAGGCATAATCAAACAGACAGCCTCTATTTCATTTTTTCCAAACCAAAAAAATATTTTTGTCATTCTTGTAGATTTATTCAAACAGTAATTGGTATGCTCTGAATGTCGTAGGAAAAATAGCTTGAGCCAAAGTAATTTGTGAATGATGTTTAGTAACTAATGTCAAAACTGTTGGGTCTGAGTTTGTATAAAAAAGTTTAAAGGTTCACAAAAGGCTAACTGGGACACATTCTTGTAATAGCAAATGTTTCCTGGGAAACAATCTTCTCTTGTTTACAAAAGGAAAAAAGCCACATCTCTACTGTATTTATTTTTTGCTGCTTCCAAGAAACTTACGTTTCTGTTTTTTATACTTTGTGACCTTTACATTGAGCACCACTAAAAGGCTTTAAAACTAATAGAAATGGAAATGCAATGCAAACATTTTATCATAAACACAAACAACTCAATATTCGTCAATAATTGTGTCTTAGTCAATAATTGCGTCTGAGCCTATTTTTCACCCCCATCGTATTATTTATCTACTTTTTCCAAGGGGAGGCCATCAGTGTTTATGTATTAATTGTCAGTCTATGAAATTTTGAAGGTATCTGTTAGCCTGTATAGATTTGCATAAGGTTGCAATAAATCAAACAGTCTCAAAGACCCCATTTGTTTTTCTGTATTTGCTTGACTGTCTAGTTGACTCTTTAAGCCAAGGCAGCCAGTTTTTGTTTGTATCAGCCAGCAATGTTTTTTCAGGTGCAAACCCATATTTTTGTCAGCAGCATGTGGTGTACATGTTGTCTTTATCTGCCAATGACAAAAGTTAACCTTGTTTGAGTCATTAAAAAGTAGATACAAACAAAATGTGCTTTTCTAGTAGTGGAAAAAGTTTTGCTATTCTTGGCTAAAATAATATCCTTTCTCTGCCTGTCTGCAATATCAGTCTGAGAAGACTGCTGCAGTCCTCGAGGCAAAATTATTTCAGTTGTTGATATTTCATGGGTGTCTTACTTGTGCAACTTGCTTCAATCCAGCCAATACCATCTCAAAAGTAGATGGTCTGACCTCCTAGAATGAGGTCAAAACTTGAGCTCATTCTAGGACCTCTAATTTTTTTTGTTTTCAGTGCGACATTTCTGGTTATACCTTTGTGTTTTGGCTCTTTATCATATTGCAAGGTCTAGTTCTGCTTAAGTTTTATTTATTTATTTTACATTTTTGCATTTTCCTTGCCCACTCTCTGATATATGGCACATTTCAGGGTGGATTATGGTGACAATGCCAGTTCCTGCATCAGAAAACAATTTCCAGCTTCACAGCTTGTATGAAATAATTTTCCTAAAATGCTGATTTTTTTTATTTTTATCAAATATGTCCTCTGTTCTGGTATCCAAATAATTAAATTTCACACAGACAAAAAAAAATGTTCAAAACTTTTTCTTTGTGTTCATTTTGTTAAACACACCAACATAGCTCCATGGAAACTTGTCTTCTCTGTCAACTACATTGTCATATAGAAACAGACTATGAATAGATGGTAGAAAATTACTACCATCTATTATTATAAATTACTACCATCTACCCCCCGTCATGTTTAAAAAAAGAAAATGTTAAACTTCCCAAAATGGGCATTAATTATTACATGATAAGTGCAAAAGTTAGTGTGACAGACATTGACTTTTAGGTACTCATAAGAAAACAGAGTGTAAAATGATGAAGGTAGGAAATAAACAGCAAGACAAAACCACAAGAAGAAAAACTATGGATCCTTGTTTTGACGAAATGTAATGTGAGGAAAATCGCTGCAAAGTCTTGTTGTCGGACAATTTCACTCTCACTCAAAACCCCCCCATCAAATTCTGATGAGAACTCCCATCCATTGATTATTGCCACCTGATGGGCTGGAGTGGAATTTCTTCAACAGCTGAATCAAAACTAATGTTCTCAATCTGAATACGAAAACGGCCATGAGCATGTTAGCATGAATGATTTGCACACTGAGACACGGGAAAGCAATTTAAAACCACTTGAATCCCAATGCACTTGACTACTTATCAGTGGGACTGATTGGGATTTGAACTTTGAATCTGTAAGAGACACATTCATGTTTATTACAGAATGTAGATGCTGCTTAGCTTTGTATCTACAAGAATGGAGTTTATGAAAACCATGCAGGAAAACAAAACAACCTGATGGGATTAAAAAAAACAAACACAAAAAAAACAACTGCTCACTGTCACACAGTTGATTGCCTCTTTTATGTGCCTAAATGGTGTGCTCTTTGTGTCTTTACATTGTGTAAGAATATAAATATATCTATGTGTCAAGAGGTTTAGGTGGGTGTTTGTTTTGCTGTTTTTTTAAAAGTTGCCTTGGTGTGAGTATTTTTTTCAGTTCAAACCTATTTACGTCTGAGCTAGTGCCACCACAGTCTGCTTGTCAGGTTGTTGTCTTGAGTGTTATTTTGCTGCTTCTTTAATCATTCTGCTTCACAGAGAGCAGACATGACAGCAGACCTGCGGTGAGATGCCAGCCACAGTTCAGATTAGACGCATCTTTCAGCGTGTCTAAAAATGTTTGCCAGCTACAAAATTGAAATTCCCTCATTTATTTTTTAAATGGGTGACACAATAATTTATGGTGCTGGTTCTCATTAACTCCGTGTCAAATGAAGCTGACTTGTAGAGCATATTTGTAGCATGTTTGCATCGCAATATTGTTTTGAAGGTTGTTGCTGTCTGAAAATGGGGAGCACACTGTATTTTGCCTGTGCTGTCAGCTCACATTTAAAATATTTATGAAGACTGTAAGAGAAAAAATGCAATCTGTAGCAACTCCAAAGGGCTACCACCTGTCTTACCTGTGACGAAGAGTAAAACACTTCATATCTTCAAAGAGACGGCAGGTTTCAAGCTACAGCATTGTCTTGTGAGGTTAAAAATACTGTAATTTATGTCAATTATGCCATATTGAACACGCCATTTTTTTCGTTGTTGTGACAAGATTATTAAGGGCGAGAGTCCTTCAACAACTGCTATGTTAGCTGGTCTTCCTTTCAATGCAAGACTGAACAAGAAAGGAAATCGGCATTTGTTCTGAAAACCTTTCAGGAAGAAGGGTAAATACTCCATACAGGTCTCAAAATAAATGCCTGAGTGTGTTTTCTGAGCCTCAATCTCACTCCATTAGCTGTGAGCTGAGCAGCTCAATTACTGCGAGATGAACTCAGGTGTCACACTGCGTATACCCGTTATGCTTGTCATGCTTTTTCGGTGATTATTTATTTCTTTAGCCGTGTAGAAATGACAAGGAGCAGTCACACTAGTTATAGTGGAGTTTATACTAAAGGTAACTCCCACACAGAAAGGAAAATACACAACTGGGTGTTTTGTGTGTGTCTGAGAAATAGAAAGTGGGAATGCATTCGACATGCTAACAGAGAGCAGAATCGTATACATAGTCTTCTAAAGACGAGAGCTTGACAGAGTTTGGCTGTCTGTGTCCTCCTCCCCTTCTTCAGTGTGTTATTGCGTCTTACATATGCTTTATTTCTGGTTATTTGTATCTGTCCTCACCACAAGATTGTTGGATGCATGCTTACAGATATAACACTATCTCCAGACTGGTTGTGGAAAAAATTCAGCAACAGTTTTCATAAAGGACTAGCAGACAAACCTTTGATGCATATGTGAGCATGAAGCATATTTTCACACACTCGCTAATCCTGTACACATTGGAAGCACATTTCTTATTGTCAGAGAAATAATACCCAGCAGAACTATAAAGAAATATGTGTTGTTTTTTTTCTTTGCTGCCTCAATTCTTCTTGGCAATAAATCATACATTATTGAAAACTCTTAATTGTTTCCCATTAAATGGTGCTTTATTTGTTAGAACATCTCATTTGTGGTAGAGTATGTGAGCTTTACCCATGAAAACTTGCCAAATCAGTTTTTTTTACTAAACAGTTCCTTAACTAGAAACAGGTTTGTCATCACTAAAAGTAATTTCAATCCGGAAAGATGGTGAGATGCATAGGAATCCCACAAATCCTCTCTTATGGATCCAACTCTGTTTTTTAAGATACTAAGAATTTGGTAGTGGAGAAACACGAATGACCTGAAGCAGTTCTGGCTTCAGCCACGTTAAACACTTTTGTCATCTATTATTATTCATAGCCAGTGTGAATTGGTTGTGTTTATTTGCTCCACACACACACACCTTTTAGGGCCTTGTTTATTAAATGAATAGAATGCCAAAATGCCTTGCTTATTTAAAACTAAATCATAAATTCAATACACAATACCAAACAAGAAAAAAAAAGCCACAGTGAGATTTTTGGAATTGGCATCAAAGTTTTTAATGGGCAAAATGTCAACCCTGTTCCTGAGCACATAGATAACATTTTCTTTGATAATTTTAAGATAAATAGGTTTTGTAATAGTGTGAACTCCCAAAAAACCTTTATATAAAATATTAATATACTGTACTCAAAGTTCTTACTTTTTGTCTTAATCATTACTGGGCAAAACTCCACAAAAAGTCTAGTAAAGTGTAACAAGAAGACAGCAAATAGTCAAGAGTTTTGTAGAAATACTTTAATTTTCTTTCTTCCTGTAGCAACTAATTTTGCTGCAATTCTAACTTCTCCATAACAGAATGAAAAGAGATTAAGTTTAGTTCTTTTTTTTTCCAATTCCCCTTTTGCCCTATTAGAGTTAGAATCTTATACTAATGTCTCTTTTCTGCTGCCTTTGTGAATTTTCTGTTGAATTTATTTTGCTCCTTAGCCACCATAAATTGAACTCATAATCTGGAAGCGCCACATGCCATGCTAATGCTGCATTTCCAGGGGAGACGGTGGTGATCGGCGATAGGTACACCCCTGAATTGATGGGTTGCTGCTTTGATGCCCTGCTCCGTCCATCTCTGTCTCTGTGTCATTGTGTCCTTACGCAAGATGCGTCATCTGCTGGTGGTGGTCAGAGTTAACGGTGGTCCTGGTGTATGGCAGCCTCATCTCTGTCAGACTGCCCCAGTGTAGCTTTGACCACAATGTACCTCTCCACCATCAGCGTGTTAATGTGTGCACAAATGATTGAATGCCAGGTGAGCACTTTGGGGTCTTCTGAACTTGATATATCAGCATACAAGTACTGGCCATCTTGCTATTTTTGTCACTTGCTTCAAATACAAATGCACATTTCATTAAAGCTGTTGCACTTTGCTCCAATAACTACATAAGGAACTTTAAACAGAAAGATACGATTTCTAGCCTGACTCAACTGCAGCTTTAATTAGATAAGACATTTGGTTCTAGCTGTTGTAACAATTTAACGACCTTCTCTTGTTATGCTATGACTAAATGAAACACAACATTAGCTCTCTATAAATTCTGATCTTCACAGGAATCAAAGCTGTAAGCCTACACTCATAGCTAATCTCTAATCACCCTGTCGCTCTGCCACCTGCTCAACTCAGTATGTAAATGTTTACTCACTACAATATAAGCTCCTGGATAGAGTTGCTGATATAATTCAGGAATACAGTCATGTTTTCGTTTACCGTCTCACATGCTGAACAGAGAGACGGTAAATTCATAATTTACAAAAAAGTGTTTCTCCAAGCATTACTGCATGTCACTGTAGCCCACGTCCTGTATGTGTGTGTGTGTGTGTGTGTGTGTGTGTGTGTTTATGTGTGGAACATCAGTGCGCTCTCTTCGCCGGTTTGATAAATTGTGAGGGTGCTATGGTAACCACTCCTCACAGTCACAGAGATCAGTGGCCTTCTTTTCCCGAAGACACCGAGCTAATAGAATTGCACTGAATGAATTGTTGTGTTCTTGGTGGCTAAAAGCTTAAAGCTTCTTAATTCACCTTTACTCTTCCACAGGCTTTTCTATTTCTGTTGCTCAGTTATCAGTTATCTATTAATCTGTGTGTTTGCAGAGAGACAAGGAAGATGTAATTTTCATTTTTTCTCCGTATACAGTACTGGAAAAAGAGAAATCAGTAAAACAGCATTACAGGATTATCATACTGACTGATGCTCAAATGTATTCTTAGTTAAAATTACCACATCTTGCACGGATTCTCTCTAGATTTCTCATTAGTCACTGTTTAGGACTTTCTAAGACACTTGTTTCATCACGTATCCACGCATTTGGTGGGTCAAACTGGTAAAAATGGAGAATGCATTGTGTCTGGATGAAAGAGATTGTAGTTTCACAAAAAGTAAAAATAGAAGAGAGGGCTGCTGGAGAATAGTGTTGCATCACTGCCAAGATCAACAGTGCCCCCTCCTGGTCACTTGCACATTTAAGTTGCCCAAACTATTTAAAGCCACTATCTTTGAAAAATGTAATTACCTTCTCAATATTTTTCCAGAAAGAGTCAAATTTAAAAACAATATACTTACGCATTGAAAGTTAAAATTGGATTGAAAGTTAAAATCATTCAATAACTGCTAACTATAAAAAAACTGCATTTTTATTTTTAAAATTAAAGATACTCCAAAGAAATATGAGAACAATTCTGAATTCAGTGTCTGATGATGACAAACTAAAACAAAATAACTTTAAAGGAGCGTTGTTATGTGTTTTCCAGGCTCCTAGTGCTATTTTATGGAGTCAAGATACATTTCAGTAAGTGTTTGAATCCTCCTAGAAATGTATTGGTTTGAATTAAGAAACTCAAACAGCAGCTGTTTTTAATGCTATGGCTCAGACACTGATTTGAAAACATTATGCAACTTTATCTGACCTATAATCTTACCTATAATCTTCATGTTTACAAACAATATCCATAGGTTCATCAGTGGTCTGGCTGTTGACTTATAGCTACAGTTATCTTTTGTGGCCTTGGTATTGACTCACCAGTTTCATTGTCTCTCAGCTTTGGTTTGTCTTTTTCTTTTAAAACCTGAGATTTCAATCGCTCTATATCTCTGTAGGAAAAAAAACAGATTGGGCGAGGAGATATTTGTCCTCTGACACAAATCCAAATCAATCAAGAAAAGTACTGAGTGTAACTTTTCAAACTCAAGAAAACAATATGTTTTCTCTCAACTGTCTTAGAAAGCAGCATGTATTAAGACAAAGCTGTGATATTGGTGAATATATATGAAAATGCCTTCAGATTCAGCTAACATGACTCAAAAGCATTATAGATGCATGTTTTTTAAATGACTTATTTACTTGAATGGCCAATGGAAAGGCAGAGTGTTATGTTTTTTGTTTCATGCTTTCAGGACATTTTTTGGGGGCTTTTTGAATCTAACATTTATTGACACCTTTTCTCTAAAGACACACACACATGCACACACACGCACACCCACATAGGGTCTTACTCATACAATATTTGCTGTGCCATCTTTTTTGAGTGAATCCACTCTCTGCTTGATCAGTATAGTATAGTATAGTATAGTAAATGAGAGCCTGAGAGAAGAAGTGGCAAGGAGGTCAATAAGTAAATAAATTAACAAATAACACTCTATATGTCATTTCCCGCTCCAATCTGTCCTTTAGATGTAGTTGTAATTGTTAAATATTTTGTAACACTGCATTACTGACCTGTATTACTGCTGCCATTGTAGGGTCTTGAGAACATGCTATTTGAGAGGTTCAGTGTTTCAAATATGAACAGTGATCTTTCACCTAAAAACCCTAAATTGTAAATTTGAGCTCTGTCCAGTCATTTTACAAACACAAAGAGTTGTTTCATTTTTTATTTGTTTATGGCATGTATTAAACACTAAGATACAATGTTTTCAGCTCATCTTTATTGTTCACCCTAATTTTAGCTGAGTGTCATTGAACTGTATACATTTTACAATTATTAAAGCCATTTTCTTGTATCAACAAAAAAATCTATTGCTGTTTGAAGAGGTAATCCTGAATAAAGAACAAGAAGAAAAACTAAAGAAAGGTCTGTGGGTGACAGAAAGCGCTTCTGAGCCATTTTTCTAAATAATCACATTTAATTTTCTGAGGAACTTTTTAAAACACGGATAGAGATCATTCATTATGGAGCTCAAACAACTGAGGCTGAGATGAAAAGCAACATGGGTGTGTTCATTGAATTTGCATGTAGCTGTGTCTGAGGTGTCCATGGCTTCTTTTCTTTTGATATTACATGCTTTATCGATTTTCTAGTAGGGACTAATGTCGTTCTCTTCAAACTAGCTGCAAGGAACTTCAATGTTAGCCTGACCACCTGCAGGGTTTTTAGAATCGTGATCTTCTTTCTGGATAGCCGGGAATAATCCCAAACTATTACAGTAGCTAAAGCTTCCTTGGAAAAACTGTTTATGGATTTACTGCCTCTAGATAGGATTCAGAAGCCATCCACACAATAAAGTTGTTCAAAACTGCCAAAACACATTTCCTCAAAACTCACACCTTTTTCTCTGAACTGTAGGTGGAAAACATAAGTGTCAAACTGCCCTCACAAAATCATTTCTTGGAAAATCAAAGTAAACTGCTTCAGAGCTCTTAAATCTGTTCATAAAATAAAAATAACCTTAGACTGCTCTAGCAATTTTTTAAGAAGGAAACACTTCTGTCAGTACATCCATCTTAGGCTTTGACAAAATGTAACTTATTTAACTTTATCTAATTAAATTTAGGCATCTTTTTTTACAGTCAAATGAGTAAGAACTGATTCAAAATATTTACGAGGTGAAAATAATGCATGAAGAAAGTATAACTCTATTTTATTCTGGGTTTCTTAGAAAACAAATTACTGCAACAAGAAACACTGACAATTCACAAAAAAGTGATTGTATCTTTATTATGGAGCCAATTATATAATTTGGTGTCTAAATAAAAAATGTACATCCCCACTTTTTTAACTATGAAAAACAAATTTGATCAGTGTTTCTTAAGCTTCTTCTTTTAAAATGAGGATTTTATTGGAGGAGAAAATCTCACGGTCAATTTAAAAGGGTGATTCATATTTTTATTACATTTCAGTACAACTATTGTAACCATTGTGGTATCAGTGAGGTTTTCCTTTTATTAGTTAATCATGTAGTTAATCTTAAGTGCTTCAGCAGGTCTTTTAACACCAGCATTTTTGACATGCAATTTAATGAACAGGTTCATATCAATCTGATTAAACTCCTGCATCTCTCAAGATCCCACATTAAACTCACTTCTGTTGCCAACTCCGTTTATGTAAAAGCCCTAAAGAGGCTGCTTTATGAAATGAAAGCAACAGCATAGCTGCCAAACAGCATAAAAGGGAGATTTGTGCCGTTAACATGGTCATAAACATATAACATGTGCAGTTTCCTTCAAGGACCTGTGTGCTTTCCGAAGCTTTTTCCAGTTTGAATTTGCTTTTAATCTCCTCCTGAAAACATTGGGACATCTACTTCCTATTATTGTAGGGGAACATGGCAACAAAGTCATTTTGTGAATGTGGCAGTAAAACTATTGAGGGAAATGATGTGCATGCAGTGAAAGGCTCACAGCCGGCTGTATTGGGTCAGTGTCGACAGTTAGAATGTCAGTAATACTGGTAAAAATGAGAAAAGAAATATATTGCAAATTATGTTATTTAATATTCTAAATCTTTATATCATTATATTCTATCTCATTATAAGGCAGATGTAATGTTGAAAAGTGTATTATTGTGAAATATAAAAAAATGTACACCTTTAGATATGTATATGTATATAATATACTTATTTTTTTTTTTCATGACTGCATTTGTTCAGACTGTGTCCTTTCACTAAAATCCACAGAGAGGAGCACTTTGAATATGCCAAGTCACATATTTATTTATTCTCAAAATGTCAACATCCTCTGCACAGCCCTCTCTGTGAACTGTGAACAAATACTGATGGGATCCAAGCTCTCAGCAGTGCCAGCCATGTTTTAAGACTTGGAAACCAGCGCCCTCTAGTGTTCATATTCTAAACCACACCCATATGTTCATGACTCAGATTCAGACTTAAGTAATGCAACAACAAAAACAAAGTATTGATGTTTTTGTTTTGATGGGTATTTTAATGTAACGCTCTCTATCTCCTATAATATGAAATCACTTTGACAACATAATAAAAGCTGTGATTAATTTCTGTGCACAAAGCATGGAGCCGCAATTGGACCGAACATTTCCATTGTTCTCCTATCAGCTCCTCTCAGATGGGTTTTAATGTGGATCCTGTAGTCAACCTAATGAGGCTTGCCACAATTACAGAGGGAGTGGCAGTAAAAAAACGGGGGCAGTCAATCTCGCCTCCTCCAAATGACCACATCAGTCAGTCTCAGATGTTCTCCACCCGGCCGATGTCGCCTGCTGAAGTTTTATCAACGCAAGGTCAGGCTGCCATGATCTGTTACCTAACCAGGTGATGTGCATCTTGCCCTCAGCGCGACAGATTTCTCTGTCATCTTTATAGCCCTTTGGATATAAGAGATGAAAATAGGAACATATTGTTGTCGTTATAATTAGGCTCATCCCGTTCTGCTTTTGATGGCGATGCCTTTGCTTGCAATTCAACACCATCTGGCTAAGTCTGTGCAGTCGGGAGCTGGGAGCTGTTGGAACAACCAGTCTTCATTCCGAATGCAATCATTGGTTTTGGCACGTTGACATAACCCATTTGTTATGAGAGTGCCCAGTTAATGAGTTCCACTTAATGTTAATCTCATGTCATCTATTCCCAGAGTTAAATGACTAGTTTTACAAAAGAAAAAAAATAAACATTCTGAAAATTATGCTGATATATGCAAGTCAAAATGACCACTTTTTGTGTATTTGCAAAAGGTCAATATGCACCTTTGTTCCTAGTGAACTTTCAGGGTATCTGTATCTTGTTTGTTGTACTCCAACAAACAAACTGTCCTATTGGGTCATCCTATTAGACAAACACGTTGGGTCATGGAGGCCCGGCAAACATTTAATCTTTTCTTTTTGCAAACCTTCAGAAATTAGCACTCAGGATTCATTTTGCAGATCCAAATTTCCTTAATAACACATACTTTGATGAAAAAAGGATCTGATAACAAAACGTTTAAATCTGCTAAACTGGCAGGTAAAGTAGGACAGCTAACAAAAAAAAACATCATTCATATTGTTTTTTTATTTGTTTGGGTTTCGTACAGATTGTTGTTCAGAGCTTGAATCTCATAAGGCTAATTATGTTTTGTAAAATGAGTATTATATAAATTGATTCTCTTTTCAATCAAAATAAAATATTTGAAAGGGCTGCGGCATATACTGTATGCAACATTTTAAGATTTCATCTTAGGTATTTCCAACAATTTCATCATCTCCAGTGATCTTTGTTCAACTCTGTAAGACACCTGTTAACTAGCCTGCAGTAAAGTCCAGTCAGTGTAAAAGTCAGATTTCACTGATTTCGTAAACTTTGCAGAATCAAATCACAAAATGACTGCAAAAGAAACAAAATTGTTGCAATACATTTAATAGTTAATTAATCAATTCTTCAGATAATATGTTCAGTAACATGCTCTTTAATACAAACTGATAATTTGAAAACTGATGGCAGTCTGGTAATAGGCTTAGGATGCTGGTTTTGGCTGCAGTTGTTTATCCACAATGGTACATCAGGCATCTGGCTCCCATCTGGGCTCTGCAGTTTTTCTGCAAGAGAAACAGATTTCATGAGAAAAACGAACCAGATTATTGGCATTAATCTTTCCTTCATCTGCTTTTAAGAGGAAACTCAGAGATACACATACAATTACACAGGCACAATTTAATCAAAAAAGGCAAGAAAGGCTGTGAAAAGTGTTCACTGAAGGCTAGATAAGATTACTTACATGTTTTCATGCTTATATGAATTTAATATTCTGTTGGGCGTGTCGTGTTGCAATAAAGCCACTCGGTGTTCCATTGGACTGAATATGGAATAACTTTGTACACTGTATACTTTACAAACATAAGAAAACATAATCCATGTAAATAAATATTTAGATGTGATCTAAGGATGTACGTTTAATTAACAAAAAGAGTTATGTTGAAATATTTAATGGTACCTCTGGTAGTTTAATTTTGACATCAACAGTGTCTGTCCAGGCAGCAAGAACTGATGCAGACACTTCCTTGTCTGGATTTCTCTCATTTTTCTGGGAGAAGCCACGAAGTAATGCCACACCAGGGATGTACCGTTCAATTCTAGAAAAGGCAGATTAAGCAATAAGAATTAGTTCCTTTATTCAGATGTGAAAAGTGAATATTCCTCAATAAATATTGTCACAATGGAAAAACTGAAGTAATATTTGTACCAGATGTAATCAGAGTAATCCACCCCCCAAAAAGTGATAGCAAATGAAACTAATAATGAAGACATGTGAATATCTTCATTATTAGAATCACACAGAAATATTGTGCTGGAAAATGTATTTTGAAAGAGAAAAGTACATAATAAATCATTACAAAAGGACTGCATTGGCAGTGAAATTTCAAGATGGGAACATCACAATATCAGGTTATTTTCTTAGCATATTATTGAGATTGGTTTCCATATATCTGAATGGAAGCGAAATGATGAAATGTGCCAGTACTTTCTTGATGAGAATGTGAAGATTGACCATGTGCTAGACAATAATTTCAAGCACATAATCAATGAACTCTCAACTCAGAGGAAGAAAATAAAGCTGTGATAATGGCCCTGTCAATCCAGCAAAGATTAAATACGATGATCAGAGTGAACACAAGATGGTTCCAGACCCTTCAAGAATGAAAGAAAATTTGTTTGGAAGAATGATCAAAAATCACACTAGAAAAATAAGTGTTAGAATTTTTACACTATATTCCTCAGATGCCATTAAGAAATGTTGCTTCATACACATATCCCATAGATATCTGTATAAGGCTCTGATGCCTGTTGTCGTATTATTCTAAATAACCTTTTAATCTATTTTGACTTCTTTGTCTGGATTGTTTGGTTACTTTCTTTGAAAGTGTGAATTTCATGTCAGTGCCCTCATTTTAAATATATTCACTAAGAAACAGACTTTGTTCAATTCATTATTTTTCCTTCTCTTACTCAAACTGATTATGCATTCATCTTTACACAACATATTATCTTTCTTTACTGATGCATTCCCTTAAAAATCACCTTTTGCCAAGCTCAGTTATGTAGTCTGAAATCCTGGTCCATTTTACTTTGGCCTTGAACTCGGGCTTGGTACCATTGACATATGCAGAAGCGGCTTCCATTGACATATCATACGTCTGACAATTATCGCCCCATGTGATGTGTGCCTACAGCAAAGCAAGAAAGTGATAATGATAATGTATAAATAAATAAAACTGCACAAACCAGGTAACAGATTTTAACATTTCAATAAATCAAAAGGTAAAAAGGATCAGTTTTTCCTTTTTTTTCTTACCAACCTTTGCCTCAGCATCCAGACTGGTATCAACACACATCTTCCAGTTCCCTTCAACTTGGGACACAATTAGATGGGGATTTTTAATGGTCGTCTCAGGTTTGTGGAACATAACTGCATCGTAACCCTCAGCCTTCTGGTTCTCACTAATGGCAATAGCTTTGATCTTGAAGACGACTTTAGTTGGCGAGTTCTGGGGATAAGAAATGAGTAGATAGATGCAAAATATTCATCATTGCAAACACTAAAATTAACATATGCTGCATGACACCTAGGCTGTGACATTTTTTTTAAGTCATGGAGGAGGCAAAAGCACAGCTCAGATATTTTCCTTCATACGTTTTCTCAGCTTAAACTGTACAATCCGTACTTCCAGAAGGATGGTGCGGTTTCTCTCTCTGTCTCTTTCAGATGAGTCTGAAGATAGATCAGGTTGCTGTGTTGCTTCCTGTAAACACAATTTTAGAACAGTTTGACAATTTGATGGGATCACCCACCAGAACAGGTGCTGTGATAATAACATCGCATGTGTTGCCAAATACCTCGGAAAGCCTCCTTACAGTCTCAAGCAGTTGCCGTGCACTCATCGGATGTTTGCTGGGACCAACCTCAAGCTCAAAGTGGATTTTCTGAACAGCTTTTGTTGTCTCAGCTAATAGACGTGCAGAGATTTCATTAGCGTAGGGGGTTAAACAATTGTCTCAAAATAACATGAATATAGTAGCACTAGATTTGTTTTCATGGAGATGATAGCTCGGATGTAGCTTTGACAAGTCCTGTAAGAATCTATTTTAAAGAAAACATGAAAAGGAGAATATTGTTTTGATTGATGTATAGTTTGGTTGCCAAGGTGAAGCATGTTGCAAGCTGAGAGGAAGAGGAATAGGTCGTTTCCTGTGGAGAATATCAGGATTTCTTTCATATTCAATCCAGAAAATGCTTTCAAGGGAAAACGCCAAGAACCCGTTACCACATTCTTTACATTGTTCTAAGAATGTAGTTGCTGTTGTATTCTTGCACCAAATGGTAAGGATGTTCAGAAGTCTTCTGTTTCAAGCCCAAGTCAAATCTTACGTCTTTTGCTCAAGACAGTATCAAGACTTTTTTTTCAACAAATCCAAACTCTTCATTCAGGTCACTTTTTAGTTGCTTCATCAAATTTAGTTGTAAGGCTCTAAATTCAAATAACCACCCCTTACAGCGAAGAATAAGGAACGCCATTTCTGAATGTGCAACATCTTGAACCTTGAAGCAGCAGCACAAGGCCACAATGGGTGTCTTTCCTGTCAGCTAAGAACAGAAGACTGAAATTTCAAGTTACAGAGGCTCCCCAAAGTTACAGACACTGTTTTAAGTTGATCCACATTCTATGCTCAGTTAATCCTTACAGGTTGTGAGGGTGCCTGAGGCTCCTTCCAGTGCTAAACCGGAGAGAAGCATGGTACGAACAACAGCGCTAACAGCTGTACCACTGTGCCACTTCTTGTTGAATTTATACCACAGAGAAATAAAGCAGTTCTGTGGGCAGATTGAGGTTTACATGTATAAAAAAGATGCGCTTACTAAAATGGCCTGTAGTGTATATTGCTACATAAAAAAAAACTTTTTATATAGTTTTACAAAGACATGCTCATCTTTTGTTTAAAATCATCATTTTATTATTTGCTTAAGGGACTCTTAGTAAGGTTCCTATTAGCTGCTAAAATTAAATCATTGTTCTTCTTAAAAATACTGAACATGCTATATTCTAAAATTGCCTGTACAGATGACTACCACATGACAAAAACTGGTAAATTGCTTATTAAACAACAATTCAAATATTAAACTTCTTGATTTCTAACTTCTTGGAGCAGCTAGCTTCTCTGGATTACCAAGCCTTGCTTGTGTGTAAACAAGAGTGTAGATTTTGTTCAGCTGCAACTTTTATTTCAGGTTTCCTTTATAATGTAATTACTTCAATATAACTTATTGCTAGAGCCTCTGCAAACAAGTGTTCTTTGTTAATTCTTGTAAAATGTTTCTGAAGATTGAAGGTTCTGCATCATTCCTCCACCCACAGGGAGCAGAGTAGCATGAATGTGATACAATATTTTATCATTTGGAACATGAATAGAGAGATCAAACAGAAAAACAAAAAAAGTGCATTATTTTATCTAACTATTGATAAACATCCATGATGTTCCCCAAACCATATTTGCATTTTTAAAAACACTTACAACAAAAATCTTGCATACCTGGAATTATTCTGAATGCCATCCAGCTGTATCCAAGGAAATAGTACAGTGGGTACTTCTCCTGGTAATACTGCCGTTTTAACTCGTACTCCATGCAGAAACCCACTCCGTACACCTTGGATTCATAGCACCTTTTGGAAGTAGGATGCCAGATGTAGGGTTTTAATACCTGCTTGAGCAAAAAATAATCAATCAATCTGCACAACATGAATCTGTTTGTACTGATATGAATGATTCTTATATCAATGGATGTATCTGTTGTGACTCAAGCCGTACGTCAGGACTGGGGACGTCAGAGGGAGACATTATTGGAGTCATTTTGCCTGCATCTGGCTCTTCAATGTTCCTGGACGCTGCATACAAATCTGATCTGTTTAAAACAATATAAAATATTTACTTCAGGATTGTTATTAATATATGCTTTGGATAAGCAAATGTTGATTGAATTTCAAGTTATTCATTCAAGACAATTATAATGCAAAATATAACCAATGTAGTTTGTAAATCAAGCCATAATTATGGTTTATAATAATAGCCCATGTGTAAAATTCTTTTATGTTGCTTAAATTATTAAACTCAGTCAATCATTTTATCATCATGCAAAATTACCTTATCGAAAGAAGTTCAATTTCCTCTTTGCTAGGGGGGAAATCAAGCTCAAATTTCTTTTCTGGCATTTTAATCTTGGCAGATAACTTCCATGGTACAGATAAGGGCCTCTTGAACTTTAACTCTGAGCCACTCTGGAAGAACTTGGTGTTGGTCCCATAGAAAACCCAAAAGTCCTTGGTGGAACTGAAAAAAAAAAAAACATTTAACATGACATAATGTAAGAATAAGTGTCAACAACAAGTATGTACACCTTGACATGTCTGACATTATTGTGACTGACACCTGGAATAAGCTGAGAAAGTGTTACAGAACAATTTATGATAGGATTCAATTTCACTTAGGATATGCATTTACTTTTCAATTTGTCATTTCATAACCCTTGCTCCTAAAAAGTTAATAAGTAAATAAAAAAAATAATTAACTGCTTGCCAAGGTGATATTTTGAATCCCCTTTGGGAATGTGAGAAAAGATACTCAAAGAAATTATTGACTAGGGACAAAAAAAAAAAAAATTCCCCAAATCTCATTTATTAATGTTTATAGGGTCTAATATGAAGTCTATTTCAGAATTCATGCTGAACATACATACATTTTGAGCATTTTTGCTTGTCCATGTGCTCAAATTGTGTTTGTTCAAATTGGCAACACACAGGTACAAGCATACCTCATATGAAGTGCCGCCATTTTTGTTTTACTTTAAGCATAATTACCCAGCGTATCCCTCCATATCCACTGTAGTTTCAGATTTCAAGAGCTGCACAACGCTTTCTGTGAGAGGAGGATTAACTGTGACATTAACTAGAAAAAAAAAAATGGATTATTGGAAGTGTTAAGATTATTTTAAAATTCCAGTTCATTTTGTCACTCATGCATCACATAATGGCTTTATCATTTGTTTTATTTTTTCACCTTTTAAGTTGCATGCAGTGATTGTATTATAGTATTTGCTGATCTCCACCGGGAGGCCCAGGGAAGTGGCTTCGAAGTAACGAGTCTCCAAGACCAAAAATGCCCTTGTGTAGTCCCATGAGACTCCTCTCTGTAAGCTCTCCATCAGAGCCCACAAAGGACTCGATTTCCCTTCAGCAGAACTGAAGGCCTGAAACAACAAAACGAATCGCAAGGCTTGTCGACGTCACTATGTATTACATTTTTTTCATAAACTACAGCGAGACAAATTATGGGTCGGCTCTGTTTCTTACATTGATGATGGTTCGGAGGTTTTCTTTGCTCAAGTCAACGAAGAACCACTCTTGTCCAGTAATACGTGAATAAAATGAAAGGACTGGTTTATTATTGTCCAGCCTCTCCCACTGTTGAAGCTGAAAAAGTGTATTGATTACCACATGTAAAAATACACACACGCACACTTGAAATGTGATTTTTGAACTATCTACTGCCAAAAATTGTAGAAAATTATATCCTGCTAATAAAAAAAAAGCTTAGCCAAAAATTTGAATAATTATTATTGATAGTTTCAAACTTGAATGAGATTACTGTGTTTTACCTACTGAAGTAATGACTTAAAATTACAGGAGAATGGATGAAGCTGTTAATTAACAACTTAATTAACTAGATAATTATTATGTCTTGTGTGACTGTTGCTATTTTCATTCAGTCCAGAAGAGGTTATCTGATTGTAAAAGAAAAACCTTCTTAGACAACCTCCTGACCTTGCCAGGTTCTTGGAAAGCAAAACAGCATTATTCAGAAGGCGCTCAGAGGCTGTTTGGTACCAGCAAAAACTCATGATTCTGATTTTCATTATAACTTCCTATTTCCCTCTTACATTCAAGTTAAATGTTAGAACTTAGAATATGTTTGACCCTCCAGGTTCCTACTCATTATCAGACCTAAATTCAGTTGAATAAGTACTTTAGCTGTTCTTTTACTTGTGAATTTGTACACATATCATACTGCTTCTGTTACAGTCTGGTAGAGATTTCTACATGAAAAGGAAGTTTTTATTGTTCAGACTGATATTGAAAAGTACTGAGATTGATTTGTAAACAATAGTATACATTTGCTATGTTGCTCAGCTTCACTACTCTAAGTGTGTGTTTTGTGGGGAACTGCCTGATATGTCACTTACCACTCTGTAAATAGCCATGAGGTCATTCATACTAAAGTCTCCTTTAAATCCAGGAATGTTATCTCCAAACAGTTCCTTTATTCCATCTGCACGGATACCCAACTACGTGACAGGAAAGATAGATGATTACTTTTTTTTTTCTTTTGAGAGATATGTCCAATCATAATGCAAGCAGTTATGTTTAATACTTTACCTCCAGTAACTCAATAATTCGACCAATGATGTGGAGTTTGTCACTTGACATAAGCTCTGAGGGAATGACATTGCTTGCATTCCTTAGCATGAATAATTCAGATGTCACCCCAGTTAGCCAACGATCTGGATTGAAAAAAATATACATCTTCAGTAAAGGATTTTGAAATGATTTTTTTAACAAAAGTGTCACTGTCCTTTTCCAACATACCATCAAACCAGTCTACATGCCCTGCTCTGCTGCAAAAATAACGGAGACGGCCAAATCTGGGCGCAAGGATTTTCACAGCCAAGCTGGAGGCAATCGAACTATTGGAGAGATTAAAAAAAAAAATTAACATTAAATTTCCAATCAAACAACAAGCTTAATTTCTTGATCAACTCACAGATAGTGATTGTCTGGAGTCCTGGAGCTGGCGAGGTCATGCAAGTAAGAGTACGCAAAACTTGCAACCTGAAGGTCTGTTTCTACCAGCAGGCGAGATGTCAGTGTGGACACAAGAGCCATCGAAGGCTTAGTCCTTAGAAGGATCTTGAAGGCGTGCATGCGAACCTCAGATTGAAATTGCTTATGCAGAAATATGCTCAGGGTGACGTCTTGGACCTGAAAGGAAAAATTACTTTTAAAATGAATTACTTAATGACAAAGTTACCACAAACGTATTAAGACAGAGAGTATTTGTTCCATTGTTGTTGTTACATGCTGTTTTATGGACCAGAACATTTCCAGATGCATATGGATTCTCACTGCGAAGGTGGGGATAAAATAAAACTCCTATTGTGGCAACGTACTGGGACGATGACAAATGTGACACACTGGTTTCTCTCATGCTTGT
The DNA here is from genome assembly GCA_903067075.1 of Micropoecilia bifurca. Taxonomy (NCBI): domain Eukaryota; kingdom Metazoa; phylum Chordata; class Actinopteri; order Cyprinodontiformes; family Poeciliidae; genus Micropoecilia; species Micropoecilia bifurca. The sequence continues at coordinate 686 of CAEGAF010099151.1, read as the reverse complement.
AGAAACTGGTGACATTTTTCCATTTCCCATTAAATAGACTTTGTAATGTGACGCCAGTAGCTCCACCCTAACTATATCGAGCCTTTGTCTTATGGAGAGCTGATGGAGGCCCTGGAATGATGCGATACAGGTTGGTGGTATGGACACAGAAAAACAAAGCATACCAATCCACCATGCAGTTTAATGGGAAGGCATTGATGGGAAGGAATTATGGGTTGGCCAATAAAGTTCATAGCTGGCATAAGAACACTTTTTTAGCATGGTTTTTGTGTTCAATACTCTTTCCATTTTCAGATGATAGTTTGAAAAGCATTCCATGAAATACTCAAAGTTTATAATTTTGTTTCATTACAAAACATAATTTTTGTCATATTTGGTTTGTCCCTTGCTCTGAAGACTTCACTAAAGAAGTGTATTCATACTAAGATTGGATTACATTTTGAATCCATTTTATAATTTCCTTTGGCCTGCAGCAAGATTTGTTGTGTAGATTTAAGATTAAAGCATTCTATTCTATTCTATTCTATTCTATTCTATTCTATTCTATTCTATTCTATTCTATTCTATTCTATACCATATCACTCAGATGACTTTCTAACACATTTGTACTTATGTTATGTTATGTTATGTTATGTTATGTTATGTTATGTTATGTTATGTTATGTTATGTTATGTTATGTTATGTT
>CAEGAF010099140.1:0-37440 GCA_903067075.1 Micropoecilia bifurca | reverse complement strand
ATATATATATATATATATATATATATATATATATATATATATATATATATATTACAAAAGTAAATTAAAGTGCTGCCATCAAAATGTGAGTGAACCTGTCACTTGGTTGTGACCATATCAGTTCACCTCGTCTGTCTGTCGGAATCACCAGCTCAGAAAACAAATCCGCTCCTGAAACCTACAGACAACCCGGCCCGGTTGCCCCACCGTGCTTTTATCCAGGTTTTCACTGCAGCGTCGACAAAGTGAAACAGGCAGACATACCTGATGTTTTGCTCAGAGAGCCGCTAACTACACAGATCTCTGAGCAAGATGAAGCCAACATGATAAGTCACAGGAAAAGAAGACGGGACCGTTAGCTGTTCTCTGCTGAGGAATTTAACGAACTGAACATGAATGAATAAACACACAGTACGGAACAAACACGCTAAATTATTTAATAGATATTTTTCATTATTGTGCGTTTTGGTTTATATTCTTACTTCAAAGATAATTCTTACTTCAGAGGTAATTCTTAACATTATTCCCACGGGTCCTATGAGAAGGTTTGTGTTTTCGGCTCTTTAATGTTTAGATTTAGTTTCTACACTTTTCTGGTTTTCTAATCATCTCCCTGCTTTCATCATCTCTCTGTATGAGCTCTTCCTGTTTAAGTCAGAACAAAATCTGAAAACTACAAAGATGATCACAGAAATTTCTCCGAAACAATAACAATAATTGCCCTGGAAGAATGAGTTTAAATCATTTTATTCGGTTTTCATCAAATGAAAGATGCTCAGCATTGATAAGTCCAATAGGATGGATTCCTGTCGTGATTTTGAAGAAACCTCTTGTGGAAATATTTGAGTTTTCTGTCAAAGATTCTTGTTACAATTTTCTGAATGTTACTCATTTAGCATAAATGCTGCTTCATCCCTTCTGATTTTAGTTGGCAGTTCTGTGGTGGAATCTCTTCATTAGGTAATAAATTTTGTTTTTATTATTCTGATATTGAATATATTACTGGACAAACATTTTTAACCACAGTCCTCTCTTTTGATAAGAAAACATGTATTAACCCGATCAAATTTTATTTAATCTCAACGGTTTAGTGGTTTTTCTTTGGACCAGTTTCCTCCACAGCAGGTCAGCTTCGGTCTCCTTATTGTCAGGAACTTTTCCATTTCTATCTTAAGGAGGAAAGCAGCTCAATAAATTTGACTGGCAGCCAATCAGAAAGATGAGTATGGCAAATAATGATTTCCTGAATTTTCCCCTGTATGGGGCAAGAAACGCTATTCCTACCTTCTGTCACCATCTTGGATAATTTATTTTAACTTATATTTTATAGTGGCGATTGAAAAAACATTACATTTGTATATTTAAAACCAATTGTGGTTTTGTTTTCTTTCTCAAACTTTCGTCCAACGTCCAGGACAGCTCAGGTTGTCATGGCCCCCACTTTGAAAAGCACTGATCTAGTCTGTGGATGGTTGAGAGATTAATTCTAGATTCCCTCATCAGATCATATGTTTATGACCCCATTATCAAGGTACTTACCCCCTAAACTGTCCATTGATCTGCATATTGATGTGAGAACGGTGTGACTTTGAAGATGTGATTTGTAGTTTTAAAGCAATTTGAAAGATTGATATGAACTGAAAAGCGCTATGTAACCTCAGTCAACATCTTGGTCTTAGTGTGAATGAAGTCAATAAAAGCTGCAATTCTTCCTTTGCCATAAAAACAACCTCAAGTGAGGTTCTGTTTTGCCTCCTACTCACATCTATGTTTGGCTCATAAGAGCTTTTTTAACCCCTGTAGTAGTAGTAGCACACAGGACGTAACGAGGATGTTAGCAATCTCTAGCTTGGAACAATAATCAACTGACCAAGTGTCGGCCCTTCACTCAGAAACAGAGGAATGATCTGAACACTGTTTACATTATTAACAGCGTCCTGCCCGGCTGCCGTCCTCGTGGTGGACGTGCAGCGGTGGAAGATGTGCGTCAGGTGAGATGCGCTTTCAGATGTTTACTGTAGTGTGTTGCTCGCTAGTGCATTTGTTGGAGTCAACACTGCACAGCGGGTGAGGCTCATTGTCTTTGAAGACGTCAGAGAGATGAAAGACCCTTTCCTCTCACTGATGTGCTCTGTCTCTCTCTCCCTCTCTCCTTGTTATCCTGCTCTACCTTTTTCTCTTCCCTCCATAATCCAATGACTGCTGCGCTCTCGCTCCCCCCTTTCTCCTCCTTTATCCACATGCATTGTTGTATCGACATTCATAGTCCACAACATTCCCTTCTTTAGCGGAAAATGGATTTTACGTAAAGGGAGTCCTGAAGCACTTCTGCCATGTTAAAAGTCCCACAGGATCTGTGAATGGATTGATATTTTCTATGACTAGTTAAAAAAAGGAGGAGATTCACCCATACACACACACACACACACACACACACACACACACACACACACACACACACACACACACACACACACACACACACAGATGACAAATAGACATTCAGGTACCAGAAGAGATTATCTTCTGGCTCTCCATGTGGACGTTTAAATCCACTTCGCCCCAACATGTATTCACTGATTTTTACAACAGTTCTCCACATGAAAATGTAGGTAACTACGAAAACATGATAATAATAAATATAATAAAAATAATATTAATGACTGTATGGTGCTATATTGGGATGTATTGGGTTTTTTCTATCGGATTAAACTGAATTGTATGTCAATGGATTTGAAGCTCAATCTCAATAGCAAGTGGATAAAATTAGACCTAAGGTTTAATTGAATCTATTAGGTAGTTAATATTTTAGCTAGCTAACAGAAAGCTAGCTAATCTATATGTTAATAGATAATCTATTAGATAATCTATTAGTTTCTTGATAGATTAGCTAGCTAATCTGTTAGACAGCTAATAGATAGCTAAAAACTCCTAAATTTTTAAGCTTAGGAGTTACTAAGTCCTAAAATTAGCTAGCTAATAGTTTAGCTAATCCATTAGTTAGTTGATAGATAGCTAATAAAAGTCTGAGTTATGCCTAAACTTAAAGGTTTTGGAGTTGAGGCTACTGAACGTTAGTTGAAGGTACAAAATTTAAGGGATTGAAATGAACTGAATAGTGTTTTTGATGCTGTGCCAGTGTTTTGTGCTCAATAAACACAATAGCCTAGGAGTGTTTTGCAAAACCATTCACTCCCACTTCAGCTTTTCTTCTCCTTATCGTGGAACGACAACAAACCTGAAAGCAGTTTTTAAGGACTTTATGTAGACCAATCATGGGAAAGAAGTGAGAAAATGGTAAAAGGATTTGTTTAACTTTTTTTAAGCAAATAAATATCTAAAAAGTGTGCCGTAGAAATGCATCTCGCCCTCAAAAATAAACACTAATACTGTTTTGCCACAGGGATGTAGTGCTTAAAGTGTGACAGTACACCACACACCGCAGGTTCAAACTTGTTATACCTGTTATTTTTTATTGTCACATATTATCTCAACCAAGGATTTTATAATCTTGCCGTGTGGACGAGGCACAATGGGCTCTTGGCCCCACTCTGCTCCGCTCCTATCAATCACGCATCCCAGAAGATTTCTTGATTTCCTGTAGTTGCAACAAGCAGAAAAATGAAGCCACAAAATGTTGAAGAAAACTCTACTAAGCCAGAAAATTGGATAGTCGGAGGCCTGGAAGTATTTTAAACTGGTAGTCGATGACAAGACATGCTTTATCCTTATGGAGAGCAGCAGATGTGGTACTTTTCTCTCCTTCATCGGGTTTGCTTTGTGCTTGGGTCTCTAGATAGTCGAGTTGTATCAGACTCAGAAACAATGCTTGGATCGTGTTGGATACTTTAGGCCTGATCTAAACTCAAATCATATTAAAGACACTGGATATTGTGATGACAATTGAGAATATATTGTCTTCTATTTATGTTGCATGTTATTTCCTTTTTTTTGTTATTCTTCACAAATTGTCCAGTCCAGAGTTACCATGGGATTCTTGGCTGACTATTTGAATAATGCTATCTTTACTTGGCCTGTCAGTCTAGTTAAACATCAATGTCTTGGTAGGTTTGCAGCTGTGTCATACTACTCAGACGATGAACTGAACATTGCTCTGAGAGATTTTCAAAATTTGGGATAATATTTTAAACCCTGGGATAATATTTTAAACCCTAACCCTACTTTTAAGATCTCCACAACTTTCTCCCTCACCTGTTTGCTGTTGTTCCTCAGACTTCATGGTGTTGTTTGTAGGCTGCTGTTCTCTCACAAACCTGTGATGTCTTATTAGAGCTGGATTATCTTAGATTACTCATAAATCCACTCTACTCACTAATCAATTGACTTCTGCAATCAAGGTTCATTCACACCAGCCTTGTTTTAGTATGTTTTAATGGAATTCCAGTTCTTTTACCTTGAATGTTCAGTTTGTTTTACTGAGGAGGGAAAATGTAACCAGGTCCGTCTAAAAACCTCGATCTCTTCTGTTGAAGTTGAGGTCACTGTCCGATTAGCATACTGTATGTGCTAATCAGACCGGAGACCAATCTGTATTAAATCTCTTCCTGTGTATTAAATCTTTTCCTGTTTTGGCTATGAATGGAGGGAATTTGTATCATTTCTTTATTTATCAGTTTAGGCACCTTTAAATTCCTCCGTATTATTCAAGTAAACTGGTTGTTTTTCTTGAAAAGAGATGGAAAAAGATACTTTAGCATGTCTGACACACTCATAGCTCATAGTCATTGAACTCCTTAACTTGTAACTAACTAACTAACTAACTAATGTTTGGGCCATTGCACTTGAGCTTAGCAAGGACTCCCCTTCACCGACTCTCACCAAATGCAAATAAGACAATTTTGCTCCTTAATTACAGACAGTAAAGAACCAATGGCCCATAAGAGCGTGGAACTGAAGGGGCTGACTGAAGGCCTTCCTCCCTCCTCGGTCCCTCGGTCCCAGCCCACCTCCTGGCTTAGCTCCTCATATTCATCTGTGAGAGCGTGAATGTCAGAGCTGAGAAGAGATTAGCACTTTCTAAATCTTTACCTGAATTAATGCAGAACCATGTGCAACTAAAATGATGATTAGTCTGTTTAAAATATTGAAGTAGCTTGAGTATTAATAAATTAATTTTGGGTTTTTTTCACCCTTATTTTACAGATGAAAAATCCATTCCAGACAGAGATTTTCTCTTGTTTCATCGTTCTTAGTCACTCTCCTTGCTTTTTGATTATTTAGGGACGACAAACCTTTTATGCCAGTGCAGCAAAATTATTATTAGCAAAATGTACTATAAGATTTTTTTCTGCATTTCCCTTTTAAACATTGACCGACCCTGTGCAGGATTTAAATGGGTCGATGAAAAAAAATCATGACACAAGTATTGATCAACTCCATTGTGGTTGTTAGGATTAAAGCCATCTTCACAGTAAATTGAAGAGTAAAATGAGAAATATATAAGTTTATTAATAAACTAAAAATTAGTTTATACATTTAACATAAAGAACATAGAAACTACTTGTTAAATAAAGAGTGTGGTGCATATTTATTTCACTTAACGCCTAGAAATAAACTTCCTGCTACACTTATGGATCATATTTTGTACAACGTATCACAATGTTGTGGTGCAAATAGGGTTTCTTTTTGCATGTTCTCTTTGTATCATCCAGTATCCTCGATTCTTTCATAAGCTTTCATTTCTTCAGTTCAGGTTTTACCTCAAGTTTTAAGTTTGGTGCATTAAAGAAGGTTGATATTTTGTCTGGTAGATAAAATATACCCAAATTGGATTTAAAATATGGTGTTTTGAAGAGTTCACAATGCCAAGAACTCTGGGAAAGTTTCCAAAAACATACAGGCTTTACAGGCTTTACTGTACTTGACTGCAGAAATGACCTGAGTTCACATATTCTTCCTTTGTTTCACTGCAGACCCACCTGGAGTCTAGTCCAATTCTTATTTTACTGGAACATTTGGTTTCAATTAATGTAACTGTAGAGTTTATCAAAACCTAAGTGGCAGAACTCACCAAATAGCTGCTTGATTTGTAGACAATCAGAGGAGTGAGCTTTGGAGATTTAGTTTAATTTTACCATCTTGCTCACCTGACAGTCACAGAACCTTAACCCCATTTAACAGTTTGCATTTGGTACTTTAGCCAAAGAAAAGACAAAAATTAAGAAATGTATAAGATACATTTTTAAAAGGATTCTTTGAGGTACCAGTACTTCCTCAACTCGTGATTTTGTCAAAAACTGAACAAAAATGTTTTTTTTCTTAATCTTTTAAATAGATATACAATTAAAAGATGGATTTTTCAAAAACTTGTTCCGCATGATGCCATTAACTTCTTTGAAGAATAAACACATGTTTACGTGGCACACAAATATTCAACCTTCTATATTGTTTTGGTTCAACTAGCTGTGAGAACAAGACGTGAGAAATAAACAAGGTAATATGTTTGGTGGATAGCTTTTTGTGATTCAGTAGTTATTATTCACTTTAACTTTTATTATCCATTGTCTAACATACTAAGAGAAAATATTTTATTTTTTTTTTTACATTTTCTCTTCCCACCTGTTCCGATTTTATTTAACATAGAACTGACTGAGAGGCTCAAAATAATTCTCATACATCGACGACAAGGTCACTGACCAATTTACATTGACTAAATAATTAACTGCATAAAAGCAAAACAATTTTGCTCTCTCAAAATGAACTTTTCAGACCCAATGCTCTGTTCAGGGATTTCCTTTTTCTCTCTGCCGCTACTGTACGTATTTGACTTGTGAGAAAGGCCACTGGACAACCAGCAATGAGAAATGTAAGGGATGAAAGACTAAAAATTATTCAGCAATTTGCATATTAATATCTTGCATCACTTCAATTCTCCATCTTTTCTCCGGCTAGCTGCTCCATGTCTCCCAGGCCTTTTACCCATTTAGCTAATAAGTGGTGCTCACTAAAACCAGGGCACTCAAGATTTCTATTTTTTTTTTATGTCAAGAGTTTGAGAGCATGCTGAAACTACTTTCTTGCAGGGATAAAGTGAATAATAATAATTTTCATGTGAGGAGTAGCTAAGAGTTGCATGTTTAAAACTGATGGGACATGAATCTGGAACTCAAGCACTGCATTTTCTTGAAGGTGTCTAATTTAAGGTAATCCTCTTCACAGAAAGAGGACAAAGCAAAGCAAGAAAAACATATAAAGGAGCAAAGGTCAAGAAAAATACATTAAACAGGACAGATAAAGACACTTAAAGGTGGGTGCCGCTAGCTAAGAAGTTAATTGTGCCAACTCTAAAGCACTAATCACAACTAATAGTTTAGCTAGCACTCTCAGTAGAGTCCAGTTTGTTTGTAATGGTCTTTGGAATAGACCTTTCACTCTTGGTTTCAGTTTTAAACTATAGCTAATAGCTAACTTTGTTCACTGTAGGCCTTCAGTGAGACGGCACACAGGACATCAGTATATTTGAAAAGGTTTGCATTATGTCATTTCATGTCATTTTATAGCTCAACAAATTAACTGTTACCTTCAGTTGTTTAAAAAATCCTGTAAATGTCAAACATAACTTAAAAGAGATCTGAAGGTTGACGCCTTCTAATTGGGCCTTTGTCTCTTTAAGAAGCTCCTACTCTTTCTGACACTCCGCCTTCAGCAGATTTTGACAACAATGTTTGTCCATTAAGCCGTTGACAACCTTTCTTAGCAGCGCCAGACCCAGAAGTAGTTTTTATGATGACCTCAGCAGACCTGTAGTTCCACCAAGTGAGCTGAGCAGTGAAGGCACTTTCAGATTTTAGCTCCATTGATTGAAATTTTTCCAACCTTGCCTTCGTGGGAATAAAACAGCAAGATGCACATTAAGCTGGAGTTTAACTCATCCACTTGTTGACACTGTGTACAAGCTTACAAAGTTAATGTGACAGTGGTCACAATATAAAGTTGTGTCATTAGCATTTGTGCTGATAAATGTCAGCCAGTTGAAGCATAGAATAGTGGTCTGAGAAGGGAGCTTTGAGGAATCCCCCATGATTTATAGCATGCTTCCAACAGGACCTTAATGGTTTTTATTTTAATCTTTTTTTATTTTAACATTCCTTCACATTTTATGTTTTGATGAAAATATAATACAGAGTTACTGCAAAAGTGTCCAAGGACTCCTAAGGTCACTTTAGAGACGGTGCCAAGCTATTCTCTAAAGAGGGAAGTATTACTTTGTAGAGCAGTGGCATACTATTTCTTTTGGTGCCGTTATTTAAGAACCAAAGATAAATCAATAGAAAACACAGCAGCGGCTGCTAATATCAAGGTAAAATGAGCGCAGTGATGGATTACAGCTCCCTGAAAAACCTAAAGGGCCGATGCATGTTTGTCACGCAGCAACTTGTAGCAGAACACAAAAACCTCGGCAGTAAAGCAATTTGTACCCCGTCGCATACCGAGATTCTCTTTCTTGTTTTATTCAACACAGGATCTCTTCAACTGATCCCACCGCAACACATCTCAGTCACGTCTCACTGCTGTGGAATAAAAGGTTTGAGATGGAGAAAGCCATCCATCGAAAAAGGTTCGCAAGCGGGAACAAATTAAGGAAAAGGGGCTCAGCGAACAGAGAGGAGGCTGGAGGAGTGGTACAGTAACGCCGATGCCTTTTCCCCCGTTGTGATCCGGTCCGATCAGATCGACCGTCTGCAGGTGTGACCACATGTAGCTGGTGTGATCCAGCAGGGAAAATGGGACAATAACCTCTTCCACCTTTCACCCTCCTCGTTTCTAGCCTCTTGTCTGTGACTCCCCCCCCCCAGGGTCATCCTGCTGTGATGCCGCCTGTGTTTAGCAGGTAATTGGTTAAGCCGTTGTGGCAGCCAGAGTGAGCGTCCTATCAGAGTCTGGGATCACTGCTCGGTTGCAGATATTCGTTGTGACTCTCCAGCGTTGCCGTTTCCACTTAAGCCGGGGCGAGCCGCGCTCGGTTTCAAAGAAAAATTCTCTTTTCAATTAGGTTGCGTCAAAGTGCCTAATCTGGAATCAGATATGACTGTTTGAGGCCTGCGTGGCGCCGTAATTATGCCTCAGTGGGAGCCGCGGCCCCGGAGGAGAGCCAGGTCTCCAAGGTTGGACTACAATGAACGACTTCTGCCGGCCTTTCCTCCGTCCCGCCGAGCAATCTTTGCTTCAAGCCAGGTGGTTTTATTATCAGCCACCTAATTAAGAAGCCATACTTTTTATTGGCTGGGTAATGGCTGTGAATGGTTTTATTGCCCTTTAATGCAATAAGCTAATTTATAATGCCTTACTAGGCTTCTTACGCCTTGAACCATTTCATATTTTACAACCGCAGAGTTAAATTATTATTATTATTATTATTATTATTATTATTATTATTATTATTATTATTATTATTATTATTATTATTATTATTATTAATTTGTGACATTCCAATTTGAAGTCTTACAGAAATTGTGGGACATAAGGTAAGTATAAAAGATCTGTAACATGTTGTGTTTTTGTATTCAGTGACCTGAAGGTAAGTTTTGCCAAGTCTTTTTTTGAAACAGCTCAAGCTTAGTCAGATTTGGTGGTTTATGGAGACTTGTCTCAGAATCCTAATTGAATTTAGTCCTGGGCTTTAAAGAAATTGTAATAGCACAATAACACTTTGTCTCTAGTCATCAGTTGTATTTCTGGCTATGTGATCATTGTATACCGAATATCTGAAGTATTTTGCCGCCTTTACCTGGTTTTTGTCATTGTACTGAACTTGAGCCATGTTTCGTAAAATTGATTCCCACATACAACTCCAAAACGTTTAACATTGTGAAAAGGTTAAATCATTTTCACTTATTTTGGAAAAACTCATAGCATACATTACATTATGTTATATTACATACAAAGTGACATATTTTGAGACTTTCCTTATTGTAAACTTTATCACTTTTGGAGATAATAAAAACCCTAAATTCAATGTATCAGCAAATTGAAATTTTGTGAAAAGTTCAATATTGGAAACTCACAGTCACTACCCATTGATGAAATCTGTGCACTGGTCTGGTTAAAAAACAGCTCCCTCTGATTTTAAACGATTCCCTGGCAGGAGGCGATGACTCTAGAGTTTTATGGTTTACTCAGGCGCTAACATTTGGCCGTGATGTATGTGATGCACCAGTTTGACGCTGCGAAGCTTTTTGTTCTGTCACGAAAAGAATCCATCCACAATGTAATGTTTCCCACCTTCCATGCTCCGACAAACATTTACCTTTTACCCATGGCTTTGACAACCGGTGATTTAAAGCAATTTTCTGTCATCTCCTTAAACTCTACCTTAGTAAAATGTGTTTCTGTGACCTGAATTAATCAGATCTGTCTACAGAAGGTCTTTTATGGTCATTTTGGTTTCGTCAGAGATCATAATATGATGTCTGAAGTCACCTGATCCATACAGAGAAAAGAACTGCAATCAGTAGCATTGTAAGAATACAATGAAATAAAAATGTGCGTGAACTTTTTTATCTTTTATATAAAGTTATTCGTAATAACCTGTAATAACCTTATGTACTATTGTAATAGCACATAAGGTGAGAAGAAGAAGAGCGAGAAAGAGGGTGAGGTTATTAAACGGAATAAAAGTATTTCGTTTAATAACCTGATAAATAGTTTTTGTAGGCATAAAATGGAATTAGATTGTGAAGAAATGGATGGGAATTAAATGTATTTAAGTCTGGTTTGTTGTGAAAGAACAATCAAACTCTGATGCGGACCAAAGAAGCGAACTCTGGTCCGCCTAAAGACCTATGTTTGAGTTCGATAAAAGTGAACTCTAGTGCGGTTCCAAGGAAAATGTGATTGAAAGCAGACCAGAAACCTCTCCAAAAGCAGGAAGTGGATCACAGATCAGGGCATTCTGGGTAAATATGTTCAAAACACATGTGCATGTCTAGTGCTCGTGTGAGCGGGAGAAACGGGTCGTGGTTTTTCACCAGAGACAAAAGAGAATCTGACGCTACTCCATTTTTGAAAACATTTTGTGAAGAAGGAAGTTGTGCTCATGTCTACTTCTGAGGTTTTTTGTGTCGTTTTTCTTCAGTAGTTCTTGGTGCAGCGCCACCACAGGCGAGGATGTGAACAGGTTTCTCAGTTAGTTTGGATCTGTGCAGTGTGAAAGCGAACCGCAGCAGCTGAAAATGTAGCAAGTGTTGCAATTTTGGTCCCCAATCGAACCGAACCTTGAGTCTCACCGACATTAAACAAAGCAGTTTTTCATCATGTTCCTACTTCACAAGAAATCCATCAAGCAAAGAGCAAGAAGGTTGTTTGAGTTAAATATGCATCTTTCCATCTTAATGTTTGTATTTTAATTGGAAAAGATGTTGGGAAAAACAATTAAGATTTAATTTCAGCACAACTTGCATATTTACTTTCAAGTACATAAGACTTGAATCGTCATTATTCACGTTGAAAGCCACTGTGACCATGCAGGAGCTTTACAGACACAGGGAGCAGGACGCTGAAGGTAACAGGAGGACACTGAGGAATCAGGTCCCATCTGAATTCATTGTCTTTGCTTTCTTCCTCGCCAGGACGTGTCTGAAAATAGATTTAGAGCTGCAGTCTCCAGTGTCACCAATCTTCCCTACCCTCTCTTGTTGCTGTTTTTCAGCGTGACACTGTTTAACTTCAATTCATCTTCATCTCTTTGCGTTTCTAGGGTGTGTAATATTTATTTATTTGTTTCCTCCAACTAATCCCTGTCATACATCCTGGCCTTCTTGCTTATTTTATTTTATTGTATTTTCCCCCCTCTTTCTCCATCCACCTCTGCTACCCTCAGAGAGGGTGTTTCTGTTTCCTCGCACCCCAGTAACCAGTTTACATCCTCCAGCGGGTTTGTTCCCTATTAATAGCACATAAGGAGAGAAGAAGAAGAGCGAGAAAGAGAGTGAGACCAAGTTAAAATCGCTGAGAGCAGAAGAAGAGAACCGCAAATGGTTTGCGAGACACAGACATACACTCTCACACACACATACGCCCGTTTCAAGGTAGGCAGCCGTCAGCCTTCTACTTGCCCCAGATCCTGTTATTACAAAGGCCTAAGCTTCATCCCACTGGCTCAGCCCCTACAGGCAGTCTGCTCCACGGCACTCCCTTCTTAATGAACCTGTGTGGGTTTAACAATGTGCACAATGGGGTTTAAAATCAAGGCATTCCCTCTGGACACAGCGGTTTACCAACAGCAACAGCTCGCATTTTTAAAAAAAACAAGAAAAAAAATCCAGCTATGAGCTTGGATTTGTCTGTTCTTCAGTTACAAAACACGAAGAGCATTAGAGAGAATAAACTCGTTTCCACAGAATCGCCTTTCAAGAGGAGAAAAACAGACTTAATATCCAAAGCTAAGAGCTAATTGGAACCCACACATGCTTTTTTTTTTTTTTGGTACATTTGCCTATAATGTGCCTCGACTTTTTCATCTCAGGATGACAGGTGCGGTACTTTTATTATCGGCGTGTTTGTTTACAACGCGGGGAAGCTCTGGAGGAGCAAAGAGCGTCTGCGAGTTGTAAAGAGCGTGTTTACGAAGGAGACGGCTGCGTGAGGTCGGATCAGAACGGCCTCCTTCAATCACTCGGACACGAATCCAGACTTGCTTTGTGATGATTTCCGTCTCGATTTTTCTTCGGAAAAGAAAAGGAGGAGAAAAAAAACACAAATAAGTGGCTGCTAAGGAGCATGAATCTGATGGGCAGGAAGTGGCCAAAGGGTTCATTATCCTTTCATTTAGAGCCTTGAGGGACGCATTGCTTAAAGAAAACAGTGATGTATCTGAGCGAAAAAATAAGCTGCACAAACTGAAAGAAAACACACACAACAACTTGGGAATAAGGGCTCTTTATCTGAGATTGCAATCACAGAATTGCACTGCTTCAGGCACAATGGACGGCGTATCTATCACGATAAGAATGCAAAGTAGTCCAGCAAACCAAGTCGAAGGTGAGAAAGAAAAGAATAAAAACTGAAATGGAAATCAAAACGGTTTCAAATTGTTTTCTTATAAACAAAATGCCACATAGCATTGATTTTTTTAACTGCTCTTAACACCCTTGTAAGTGTAATAGAGATTAAATTCTACATTACTGTCAAATGCTGGGGAATCAACAACCAGTAATTGATGTAGGATTTTTATTTTAGATTATGTTTGTTGTGAATAGAATAATGCACATTCAGATATGTTTATAAAATATGTTTTTAAGCAATTCTTATTTTGCATTTATTGTCTATATTGTTTAAAATATACATTTCAAGTAGAATGTTTTGAAAACCGTTTTTTTATTTCATGTTCTCCAAAGCAGAGAATTGAAATTCTGAGTATTAGTGGACTTAAAGTTTTATCATGATACTTTTCTCGATATTTTTTGGTACTATTGTGATAACGATAAAAGTAACAATAAGGATCATTTATGACTTTTTTTAAGTAACCGTGTGGCTGTGAGTGCATGTCACAGCAATCATAGCCCCACAAACACATTCCTGTTTGCAGCACAATTCTTTAGGACACCAGTCACATAAATGTGATTTGTATCTCTAAAATGCTCAGTAGTTGCATTTATTCATGTTTTCAAGTTTATTGATGCACCTTTAATGAACAAGCAGTGGAGTTAAAAATAGTAAAAAATAACAAGCCAGATAATAATGAGAGTTATAGGGGGCCTTAAACATCATAAATTGAACTTTATTGTGATTTATTATAAGAAACCACAATAAATGTTAAATGATATGAGACAATACAATGCAATAAATATCCTCCATTTATAGTATTAGTTATTATATTGTAGTATTCATTTAAAAATTAATTACAGCCCTGGAAAGAAAGTTAATTCAGCTTTTATTGTAGTGATATAATCTGACACTGACATGTTTTTTTTAAGTCAACCTCTTATTTTTTAATTGGCAAATAATAAAATCTCACATTTAACCAAAAAATAAAATAAAATAAAATAAAAAATCAGCTGTGACACCACTAATTGTCAACAAACCTGTTAACAATGACTTAAAAAACAGCTGATCAAATGTTTTCTGCAGTCTAATTAGTAATATATGACTTTGTTAGCCTGCTGTATAACTAGATGAGAAAAGAGGCCCGTTTCTTTTTAGCCACTGGCCTCTAAGCTGAACAAAGCCACCACATTTATCTCCCCACCACACACACTGAGCAAACGGTATGGCAGTGGAGGATTTTATAAAAAATAAAAAAAATCTTTAAAGCTCACTATTAGAGAGAGAGTAGCATCTTTGGCTCATTAAGCTTCCAAAAAAACCATTAGGCTTTATCAAGCTGACAACTGGTTGTCAAAGCTTCTTTCTGCTGTAACCATTACAAAAATATACGTGGATTCAGTTAAAATGTACTGGGAGTTTAACTATAACCACACAGTTTGACTAGATGAGGCTCACACTGATAGTTTGCCACACACATCTAATGTGGATAAGCATTGAGAAACAGATAAATAAAGAAAAGAGCCATTCAAACCCAGAATCATGCGCAGTGTCATTTGTGTGGCTGTTTTCCTTTTTTTCTGAATATTGTCACAAACTGTTTTAAATACCAGGATATTAGAAGCAAAAAAAAGAGGAAAAACTGGCCTCTACCAGAGTATGAATCTGGGCTGTCACTGGGCCTCGGAAATATTCAGGCTCAAAATCAGCCGTCTGTCACAGCCACGTCGGTCTTTACACCTAAATTGCTGAATACTTTCTTATTCAAATGTGTTTTTTCTTAAGAAACTTTTAAATAGTGACGATTGAAATTTTGACTTACAAAAACAGTGCAAAGATGATTAAAAAAAAATAAAAAATAAATAGACTAACGCTGTTGGACTGACAGATTCTACAAAATATACTTTCTGGAGCAACACTAGAGAATTAGTTGATTTCCTGTTTCCACAAAAGGTTGAGCAGTTATAGTTCTCATCTTCAGATGCAAGATTGTCTAACATCTCAGAAGGATGTGCATCCAATTAAAACTGAGCTACAGCATGTAATTTTTATTAGAAAATATGTTTTTTTCTGTTAAAACTAACTCTCTGACAGATAATTTGTGGAAAAATTGAGCTCCTCTGTCTTCTCTCAGTTCTCAAAGTACAGAAATGCACTGGTCTGTTAGAAACAACCAATCAGAGCCAGGAGGAGGGTCTTAGCGCTGTCAGTCATCCTTGTGTACATGCCACTTACAGTCCCTCCTGCTAGTCCAGTCTTACTTTTTGCTACGCTACATCTTCCTGATAGTCGAGCTTGCCATGAATGCTAAGGCTAGTTAGCATGGCTATCGATGACTGTGGCTAAACAGTTTTCCTGGAACATTAAATTGTTTCTCCCCCATTACCACATTTAGCAGTGTGTTCACAAGGATAACTGACAGCACTAAGACCCTCCTCCTGGCTCTGATTGGCTGTGTTTGGTCGGAGGCAGAGCATTTCTTCATAGGGCAATAGTAACTTAACAAGGACGTGGAGTCTCAGTTACATACTGCAGTTTTTTAAGAGTCAAACCACCAAGAATGTAATAGAATGACCTCGTCTCTATCTGTCGGTACCCACTTTCAAAACGACTGCCTTTAAAATACAGGCACAACTTTTAAAAAAACTTTTGGTTTATCCACCACTAAAGAAAGTGAAGAAAGTTCTAGTTGCTTCCTGCAAAAGAGAAAAACTTTAAGTAAAAGGCCCTTCCTGAAAGAGGTAATGACCGAAATGACAAACATTTTTTGAAGGAGGCTTCAGGGCTGAAGTATTTCCTTTTGAGAGCATGGGATTATGGGTGTCACATTTGGAGGAGCGGATTCGTCAACACTCCAGTTTCCCACCATAGTCACATTTAATAGGGTGTGTAAAAAAAAAAAAAAAAAAAGAGAATATTAACAGATGATATGTTGGACTTTGGGTCAGATGCGCCAGTGACAACAAGGTATTTTTTTCTTTTGGCTCTGAGTATGCTAATTTTCTGTGATTGCAGGAAAATTGCAGTGGAAAGGCCAGGCCATGACAGACCTTTTCACACGCTGCATGTCATACTGCCTGATTTTAAAAGTGGGGGAGAATTATACGTTGGGATGTGAAACGTGGCTCTTTACAAGAAGCTGGTCCCAAAGTGTGTGAAAAAAACGTCAGAAAAAGGCTTGAAAACAGAAGAATCTGACATACAATGGCGTCACACGTGAACGCAAAGCAAGCCCTTCAGTTCTGATGACGAAAAAGTTTACGAAAATAAATATTAGAATAGATTCAGTTTCTGTAGAGGTTCCATCTCCTGATGCGACAAAAAAAACTAACACTTGCTTCACCAATCACAACTTCACTCTAGTTTTCACCTGTCTGTCTTGATACACTTTCAGTGCCAAGTCAAATTACAGCATTCTTTACTGTATTTCCATTAGAAATAATGTGATATTTTAACATACAGTGATGTGTACAGTGATGTGATATGTTGTTGTCTGGTGAAAAGAAACAGTGGCATAGTTTTTGAAAGCTTCAATGCCAAAAAGAAAGCATTAATATACCATAATTTCAGCATTATGATGAGTTCACCATCGTGAACACACCAAATTACTAGCACCATTTGTTAATAACAAACAAATTGCTATTTGTTAATAATTGTGTTGGTTGTGCAGTTTCAGTCAGAGTAATGATCCAGAGAGTGTGTTTGTGTGTTTTCACTCTGGATAGTCTGGTAGACAGGCCTCTACTTGGGACCAAAATTACAACATTTGTTATATTTTCAGCTGGTGTGGTTAAATTACACACTGCACTGAGTCAAACGCACTGAACACTGTGAAGAACCTGTTCACCCCCCTGCCTGTGGTGGCGCTGCACTGACAGCCACTGAAGGAAGCGACAGGGAAAACCTCAGAGGAAGACGCTAAACGTAACTTCCTTCTTCCGCCTAAAAATGGAGTGGCGTCAGATTTTAGAGGCTCTTGGATTTACTTTTGTCTTTGGCAAAAAACCACAACTTATTTATTCCAATAGCATTCGATGTGTGTTTGTTTTAGTTTTATTTACCTAGAATTCCCTGTGCTATAGTCCACTTCCTGTTTTTGTAATGGGCTCTGGGCCGCTTGGCGTTCACATATGCATTCGATCCTCACCAGACTTCAGTTTAATTGAACTGAGGCGGACCAGAGTTTGTTTTTTTGATTGGCATCAGAGTTTGTCTTCACATCTCCCAAAACAAGTCAGACTTTCTAGGCAAACATTCAATTGAAGCAGATTAAACAAGACTGGTCTGAATGCATCTAACGTCTTGATTGTTTTGCAGTTGTGCTACAGTCTCAACATTCTCACAAAATGGATTGAATGGTGACCCACGAGTCTTAAAACTTAATATATACTGCTTAAGTTTACCCGTCCGCTGTTTTTCTTGGTCTTTTTTATGCTGTTTATTCAGTCTATCAATTCTCTGTAATAAACCTCTGAAGCCTTCACAGTACAGTATAAAACTGAGATGAGTTTATACTCACAAGGACTGTACATTAGTCTGACAAAAAGGCAGCTGGACTGGATTTTATTTTGTGTCAAAACAAAGGAAGTTATAAAAAAAAAATCTTGACAATTATACTTTTTCTCCCAAGACAGAAACTTTGCAGTACTTTTTAAGTTATTATTTTTGGTCTCTTACATAAAATCCCATTGGAATCTGTACCTCAAACATGAAAAACTGTGGAAAACCTCATGAGATACGAATGTTAGCAGATTTATAGCTTTATTCTCTTTTGTTACACTGCAGGCCTTTGTTATTATTGTCAGCCATCACAGCTTTTCTTTCCTCTTTACCTTCAAAGACGGTAAAGAGTCCAACTCTCTACAACAGATCAGTTTTGTATGCTTAACATTCAGTCACTTCTCCTGTTGTCACACAGGTCTAGGTTTCCCTACGGTGGATTAAATTTCCTATCATGGCTGTATTTCACCTCTATGAAGATATGTTCTGCTTTCTGCCAACTCACCAAGATGCACAGAGAAAAAAAACAACATCCATAATCAAAGACACATTCACAGCTATTTACTCTGAGATATGAGGCTGTTCTGCGTCGCCCTCAATGTCACGGCATTTTTGCACAGGCTGTTGTGTCTCTTGTCGCCCACACTTGTTTCATGACTAGTGGAGGTATCTCAACAAACGGCTCAGGTGCAGCTGTGCGGCCTCCGCAGGTGTGTCCTAGAGGACAGAAAGGTAAACAGGCTCGGGGCTCGATCGGTTGTCTCCCTCTTCTCTGTTCCAAAGTAGGAGAACAAGCCAAGTGGTAGAGGTGGAAGAAAATCGACTGCTGTGAGGACGTATTTGTTTTGCACGAGAAAGTCTGATCAGACAAGAGAACGGCGTTCCTCAGGGTGTATCCATGACGAATCGTCCTGTCGCATGGTCCATGGTATACGGGAACTAATTACGGATATTTATTGAGTCCCAAAATAAAAACTGCTTTTTCAGAGCCAAGAATGGTCCGGTGCATGTCCTGCGGCAGCATAAGTCAGTTTTGAGCAATTGTAGTAACTACGCATTTCCATTCCCCCCCCCCAAATATGTCTTGTAGAAAAAATTGCCTACACATCTTAATGTCGCAAAACAGAGAAAACCA
The DNA here is from genome assembly GCA_903067075.1 of Micropoecilia bifurca. Taxonomy (NCBI): domain Eukaryota; kingdom Metazoa; phylum Chordata; class Actinopteri; order Cyprinodontiformes; family Poeciliidae; genus Micropoecilia; species Micropoecilia bifurca. The sequence continues at coordinate 18,803 of CAEGAF010099140.1, read as the reverse complement.
ATGAAAAGCTGCTAAATCTGAGGTGATTGCATTCAAACCAAAAGCAGGATTGAGTTAGACCTTCAAAATGAAGCCATCCAGAATTACACTAGCATCGCTTGAATGTTAACTGCAACACGTACACAGATAGAATCTTTGAAACTGTTAAGGACATCTATTGTATCGTTTATCATTTATCACAATACATTTTTTACCATAAGAATTTAGATTTGTCGTCATCATGATAAATTCCACCTCATGATGTTCAAAACCAACCAAAACTAGTTTTACTATTTTCTCCACTGTTTGTTCATTAAGTGTATTAGTAAATATGAAAATATGATTAAGTCCAGTTACTGTGTGCAGCTTAGTGAAACAAATCAAACTACATTATGTCTCTTGTGTCCTAAAGAAGGAATGTTTTTCAAGACCATTATTTGTGCTTGTGGGGCTATAAACTGCTTTGTCATGCTGTTACCTAAAAAAAAATAAATAGTTTCTTATCTATTTTACCACAAAGTATGGTGATAAAACTGTAAGCCCATATCACCCCCCCTAGTCACTATGTTCAAGGTGACATTTTTGAACAAACAGCTAACTATGGTATACATTTGTCTTGTCTGAAAAGGAAGGAAAAGCCTTTGGTTTTCCAAAGTTGGTGCCTAAGATTCCATGTGAGGTCCTTTGATTGCTTTAACCAAGTCAATACGGCCCTCAGGGAACAAAACGTTGCCCACCCCTGCTTTAGAGCAAAGCAATCGACTCAATAAATGTTAATTTATGTGCACCACAGATTAGTATAAAAGGTCATAATTTCTGAGATTCCCACAAACTACTACAGAGTCCGAAATGTGATGCGTCTGACGCTCAGTGATCAGCATTGTTAACATGTTGGTGCAGCCACTAACAGCAAACTCTGAGGTGCCACCAAAATCGGTTCTTGTTTTTGAAAGTTCATGCTGAAAATGTGATTGGTCAGAATCTTGTGTGTGAAAACAGCCCTAACTACTCAACTTCCAGAAGAAGGTTTTCCAGCCAGGCTGCAGTTCTAAGGAGCCACTGTCTGAGTGCATATAGAACCACGTACCGTTAAACACGAGACTAATTAAACTAAAGGTTTTTCTTGGAGACAAAAAATAATCTCACTTTTGCAGGAATTTAATGAGCTGGTCCGGCACAAGTCAGCATTCACAGTGAGCATAGATGGCATGTGTTTTGAGTTTTGCTTCCTCGGGTATTGAAAAGAAATAAAATAAAACAGGACTCTTGCCCTTTCTTTAGGCTCTCAATAAGAGACTTTCCTTTAAAACCTTAGAGATTATATGAGGGAAACATTTGAGGCCTTTGAAATTGCAACTTTTTATTAACCTCGATATACCGTCATACTGATAAGCAACATACAGTGAAATATTTTTTCTATCGCCTAGATGTTGCAGCCATTTAGGTTTCTGCACAAGTTTATTTGTGACTTTTTAAAAAAATATATTTTTCGTCTGAAAATATCCTCTTTTTTAAAATATAAAGGTTTATTATCTGGAGTAAAGATAAAACTACACATTTAAATAATCAATTTTGTTTTAGAGTTTCAGTGTTATTGGATATGACGGTGTAAGGCGGTGCAATAGCTTTTACGACGGCGTTTGTTTTGTGTAGGACATTCTTTCGGAGTCACAGTATGGCTCATAAAGCGAGCAGCTGTCTGAACGCACCGTTTGATTTCTCCCAGCAGATATGGGAGTTTGTGGGTATTGTCAATGTCTTTGAAGGATTTGAGTGTGTGCGTGTGTGTGTGGTACAGTTGGCAGGAGGTGAGGAAATGCTGCTCTGTTTGCACCTCTTGCTGATTGCAGTGGCTACACTCTTGTTCTTTTTTCTGGGCAGCTAAATCCACTGGTGGTGGTTGTCACACCACAGGTCTGCGGGAACTGATATATATTTTCACATCACCTCTCTCCTTGAGATGTCTGGACATGTAGGCATTAGGACACTTCCTCTTCTTCCTCGTTCCGCTGCCTCCTGTTGCGTTGCAGCCAGACAATGACCTGCCCGCCCCGTGTGCCATCTGGTCCCTTCATCAGAAGAAATGTCTTTTCTGGGTCAGTCATGTTGAGCTGAGTGATCCAAGGTAGCAGACATATTGATGTGTATTCCAACATGTTTCACATTTTAGCGTCACAGCAGGCTGGTGGCATCAAGAGGATATAAAAAAAATGTCACTATGAGAAATCTGAAAACGTTATCTGTAGCCGTGCCAGGGCTGTCAACGTTTACGCATTAAGGCATGCGATTAATTTGAAAACTATCTATTTTGACCTAAAAGCCTCTCTCCTGTGGAGAGTTAGCTAGTTCACAGCGGGCTCAGCCCATTGGGAATGACAGTGGAAGTTTTCTGTCTCTTGGGGTGAACCCAACATACACCATATCAGCAACGACAAAAGTTTAACATTTTTCAACTTTCTTGTGTTGCACCGCTAGTCCGTGTACGAGCTCAAAATTTCATATGAACAAACTTTGCCTCGTCACGCAAGTTCCATAGGAAATTAACAAAGAGAGAGTGACGTCGGCTCCTGTGTGTGGAGCCCACTAAATGGTCTTGCACTGCGGTTAACAATGCAAAGTTGCAAATGAGACCGAAAGGATGAGTGGAGAGAGTCAAATGTTTATTCTTAGCACAATGCGTAGGAAGAGCAGATGTCACGGTCGGACAACAGGGAAGTAATGGCAATGTCCCGTCAGCTTCCACAGAAAAGAAAAAATTCCTCATTTAGCGCACGTGGGAGGATTATATTATACCACAATTGAATGATTGAGGTTTAGATAAAACCAAGGTAGCAATAAATTATCCTTTCACCAAAGCACAACCAGTTTATAGTTAACATTTCTAAATTAACGTTTAAAACAAAATGGCTTCTTTTAAACCTTCCTGAACATGAAAACCTGGAAAACTGGTAATCTTCACACAATTTGGTTTGAGACAATAACTTAAAAAAAACATTCTAACTATCTAACTATCTAAACTATTTACATTTCAAACTAGAAAAGTTAAGCGATTAATTGTGATTAATCATAATGCTACTGTAAATTAATATGATTACATTTTTTATTCATTCACAGGATGAATTCACACATTATTTTGCTACTATTTTGAGGTTAACTTCTCTAGACAAATGTGTTTAAAAACCATGCCTGCTCCCAGAACGTTCAGTGAATAGCTGAGCTACCTGTGGTGATGACCAGAATGCCATGAGTGAACAGCATCAATGTGCTTCAGAGCCTGGAATTTAGAGTGGCTGTTAAACTATTTATCAACAGAGAATGTTGTTTTGCCTCCACAGAGAGGGACCTGGCTGAATTACAAGCACCTCAACACTTTACTTGTTGCTCTGTAAAACTCCCAAAGGGTTCGCTTCCTTCCTCCTCGCTAAGGCAGTGAGAAAGAATATGTGACAAATATATTGCTCGACTTCTCAAATTTACTGAAAACGAACCTCTGCGGACACTGTGGGGTCCGCCTTTTTACATGATTCTCTTTACATAGCGTTCATAAAACTTGTGAGAAATGTGGATGTTGAAAACGTTGCTCAATGCTTAACCTTAGTGGAAAGGGGAACGGGACTTTTAAGGAGCTTAATACCTTTCTACGTCCTGTTGGCAACATGCATTTGCCTTTTACTGTGCTGAACGTATTCAAAAAGGAAGAAAATGCATAGAAAACAAGCAGAAACATGAATTTGAATAAATTCATAACTAAAATATGCAAACTGTTGGAAAATCTTAATTTAAGAGCTGAAATTACATTTTAAACCCACCAAACAGTTGATGTAATTTTACTACACTCTACACAAAGACCTCATTTGGATCCAAATATCACCAGCTAAATTTTGACCACATTTAGAGCAGGCTGTTTGGTTTTTGCAAATTTATTTTTTATCGTGCAAGCAACTGAAAACATTCACAATTGTTATGGCAAAAGTGCTAAAACAGTTTCAGCACTAACTTAATCAATGATTAATAGTTCAGTAGAGTAAAATTTTTTCCAGTCAGTTAACTAATAATGTCCACTTATACCTAGTTTCAGTGTGGTAGTGTGGCCTCCATCCAGCAGAGGGCACCTCTGGTCATCTGTAAGCGGAGCCAGTTGATACAGAAATAAAGATGGCAGGGCCATACCAGAATAGCAAAGAGAAGCGGTTCAAACATTGTTTGGTGCGGGATGCAACATACACTCAGTGCGGTTCTGTTTTGAAATACAAATATTTGATAAGCTTCTGAAAAAAAATGTTAAATATAATAACATGCCTGTTATGAAAAATGTATCCCTTCATCTTATGGAAAGACAATGGAGGTTTTTAAGTAAATAGCCTCTTATAAATCAATCAGTTAGTCTATAAGATCAATCGGCTTCATATTAACTCATTAATCAATACCTTCTAGCAATGTGAAAGTATTCTTGCTAAGACACGCTACTGTCAGATAACTTGCAAATGCCATATCTTGAAGACACTGAACTATAAAGTCACTGCATGTCTCTTCACAAGCATCCAGCTGACAGCAGCAATTGATGGCCGTCGTCCTGGTAACAGGGGTTGGCCCTCCATTATCTTACAGGCAGGTTTGTAATGTCTTATCTTATGCTTGTGACAAGGTAATTGATCTCTCTCATCTCATAACCGAGAACACTAAGCTGACCATTAGAGGATGATGTAAAAAAGAAAAAAGCCAACACTATTCTAACTTCTCTCCAGAATCATCCACAAGCGTCAAATTATTAACTGGAAATCTACTGTGAAATGTGGCCATCTTCAAATGCTAAGGATACATTTTTTTTTCTTCCAATAAAAATTTTTCCCAGGGATCAGAAGTTTTTTTTTTTCTCCAGAGTGGGACAAGAAAAAGAGAAAAAAAATGCTTTAACCTTGACCCCCTGTGAGTTGGGGAATGAGTTGAAAGTTTTATTCCTGTGGCAGCAAGCTGTGCAGGGCAGTTAAGATGGAGTTCCAACTCAGAGCTGACGTTCTTTTAAAACAATCTTTCCCACTCTCACGCTGAAAATGAAGGTTAGGCTCAGGTTCCTGATTCCCCCCACTAATCTCTCCTGAAACGCCTCCCTTTTGTGAAGAGGCAAGTATTAAAAATAGAAGGTGTTGCAAGACTCAAAAATAGATGATTATGCACACTGATTATATGAAGGCTTCAGGTTGAACTCCTGTTTTAATAAAGGAGTTTATTGGAATATCAACAAAGATGCAGCTGAGAGACGTCGACAGGAGTTAGACAATGTGAAGTTGTCACATTAAAAACAAATAAGATACATCATTAAGTAGACTTGGAGTAACAGACATAATATAGTATCAAGAAAAAGTAAAATTTAGATTTGTCTTCAGTTTTATGTTCTGCAAGTTTAACCAACAGAGTTCAAGTAAAGAGACCTTTAGGCAAGTATTTAAGATTAGGTGATTATAAGTGAAGAATCTCATACTTCTAGTTCTCATTTTGCAGTTTTGTGATTTATATAATGTGTTCATGTTAAAGGGTGGAATATTTATACTACACAAAACCTCAGTCGGTTTAGAAAAAGAAGAATCACAAGTTTGACACGCTGTGGATTTATTTATTTTTCTTATTCAAGCAACTCATTTGCGTCCAAGTTTCAACTATTTTACCCAGAAAGCCATTCTTAGATTAAACAAAAGGTGTTAGTGTGTTTAAAACCAACCCAGGAAGCATTGAGCTTATCATAAACTGCAAGCCATTAAAACATCAGTGTCACTCTCCACTGTCCATGGGATTTTGCATCACCGTTGTTTAAGAGGGTTCTTCTAACCAAAGAAAAGGTCTTACAAAGCTAAAAGATTCAACCTCAACTTTAACTTGATACCTACATGTCCTTTGCCTTTTGGAAGATAAAAATGAGCCAAAGATTGAGCTATTTGTGCACAATGACAATAATTTAGTTCGGGAGACTCACTTGTGAAGCTTTCCAATCTAAGTACATCTTACAAATGTACTTAGATTGGAGGCATGCTGGTGACAGCGTCATGTTGTGGGTCTACTTTTCTGACAGTGATGCTGCTAAATTACACAAATTGAGTGGAATGACAAAAACAACGATTTACTTGCAAAAAAAACCCTTCTCAAATCGACAGCTGAAATGTTTGAACTTCATCAAAATGATGAACAAAATGACTTTCCCAAAGCAAATTTTTAAGTTTAATAAAAAATGTTTTTGGTTATATTTCAAAGTCAGATACATAATTAGAAATCAACCTATTTTAAAATGAACTAATTAAGGATAGTGACCAATTATCTAACCCCAATTATCTCCAAAAATAAAAGCATATGGTTCTTATGCAGCTTGGTAAGCTGAAATTTTTAACAGTCATTTGTCTGACTGTATGTATTTATTTGAGCTTTTATGTGTAATTTGGATCTTCTGTGGAAGAGAAAAATCTTCAATAAAGAAAAATGAAACTGATCACATGAATCACAAGGTGCCAAAATTGTTGTGAAATTCACGGTGACGATGGGGAGGGCGATATAGACTTAGAATTTTATCAAAATATTTTGTGGTGCTATGGTGATAATGATAAAGAGAGAAACAGTTTATTACTTCTGTTCTATGTACTGCAGCTGCATTTATTTGTATTTTTGAATTTGTGGATATTTATTGACACTTTCATAGAACAAAGTTCAGAAAATAGTAAAAATAACATTTCATATAATGCTAGATAGGAAACTTTATTATATCAATGCCGTCAATCGATTAAAAGACTTTATCTGATTAATGGTGATTAATCATTAATCACCATTATTAACTTTGTAAAGTTGAAATGTGAAAATGCACGTTGTCCTGGAGATGTTAAAGAAAATCCATCAGGATGGTTTAAAAGAAGTAATTTTGTTATTTTGTTTCCAACGTAATTTAAAAATGTTAACTATAAACTGCTTGCGCTTCAGTGGACGGATATTTTCTCATTGCAATATGTACTGATGATTTTATCCAAATGTCCATCGTGAAGTTTTTAAAAGCAAAATTTACCGCTGAGCTCACGTCAAACTTTTAAGTTTAACCGTGCTAACGTGCTAATCAGCTAACAAGCTAACACACCAACGTCGACAACCCTAATTTATCAAGCTGATGATAAATCAAAATTCTTATCAAGATAAGAGATTGATGCCCGCCCCCGATGTAAACCTCTTGACTTGCAGTAACGCCGTCAGCATCCCGTTCATGTTTCTCGACTCGACACCATTTGTGCTGAATCTCCACATGCACTCAGAGCTCCCAACTCCATCAAATGTGTTGTTTGTTGATGTTTTCTCATGTCAGAGAAGCAGACACGGGGGTAGCTTTACGAAAAAGAAAAAGAAAAGACACACAACTCTAGTTTCACCGTCACACTGGGACCACCCCTCCTTGTTTCACACACATGAACACGGCAGAATGCAGGGACGGTAGCAGAGTGTGTTCCAATACGGCGCGGCTCCTTTTCTTCCAAGCCGTATGACAGTTAGTCAGTTATTATAACTGTCAAAACAAGTGTTTTCTCTACTCTGAAAAGCTCAGTGGGTGATGGTGTGGGAGACAAACAACAGGGAAGGGAGGAGGAGGAGGAAGACAGGAGAAGTTGAGCCCAGCGTTGGTAATCTGTGGCGAGAAAGCTGGAATTGTATCCAAACATGGAGGAAAGAAAGGCAAGGGGCACAATTCAGACACTTACAGGTACAGACAGCTGGAGGGGGGAACACCGTCTGCGTTCCTGCAATTATCCGTCTGTTCTACAAAGATTTCTAACCCAACCGCTACACTATAGACAATGGAGTCTGAAACTGAAACTGATCACAGACTGTCTCGCTGTGGACAAAATCAGCCCTGGAGGCACGCTCAAGGGAGGAGAGACCGTTTGGATTTCATTGCAGGTTTCTGATCGTCCTGAAGCATGATTAGGTGAACACTGGCATTAACATGCAGTGGCATGCCAATGGGCTTTTAGCACAGATGCTTTGCTTGACAAAATCAAAAGAACAACTGCAGTAAATGAGGCGTTGTGCACCAGGACGTCGTTGATTATTGTTCTTCAGAGTGAAGGGAAAGACACAGGGCAAGACTCCTGCAGCGAGAGTAAAGGGTTGGTAAATGACAGCAACCTTAGCTGACCGTGCTGCAGAGAGAGCTTTGCAGCGGCGTTATGGTCAGCACATATACTCTATACTCCACTGTCTGTCACCAACATTATCATTATGCTGCCAGGTTCTTATTGGAATGCCTTGAACAGACCGCAACTACATATTCATTTTCCAATCCTTCACTTAGACGCTCTGTTTCTCCATCATTACCATACATTGATCTGAGTAAGAGCCTCGGCTTTGACAGGCTCCGGGAGGCGCGGCCCCCTGACATCCACCTACTACCTCATTAAGCTGCTATTCATAATCCCCATGGCCTTTAACGTCGAATCCATCCCAACAGTGTTTTTGTGTGAAATTATCTCTCATTATGACCAAATGGAAAAAAGGTGCTGTTTGAAACAAATGTGATTTCTATTATGTCGATAATGAATGTGGTTGTATTATCTTTGTTTTATCTTTTTATTAGGTTCTTAAAGCAGCAGTATTATGTATTTTCCAATCATATAGTGACTTTTATAGCACAATCCAGTAAGTATATTACTTTCGTTCAGTTGCTGTACATATCCGATATGACTTAAAATAAATTTGACTTTGTCATTTAATGCCTTGATATTGAGCCTTTGTTTCTTTAATAGTTCCTAATATTTCTAAAACTCTGCCCTCTACCATCCCTTTAATGCTTTTTTTTTACCAGCGTAAAAGGATTCAATAAAAGTAAAAGCTTTCCATTTCCTCAAGCATACAATGAGTTAAGTGTAAAATAATGTATTGAAACCTAAAATTCTGAAGCTAACAAGATGTGGCTGCTCACATTTCATTAAAAACACAGTGTAAATATCTGAGGTTGTCCATGGTTACCAAAATCATTATTTCACTTCAAATCCTTTCAGACATGAATAAATCTTGAGCAATTATGCCCCTTTTTGAAGCATTAACGAAGCAAGCTTTTATGTTAATTATTGTTTTTCCTTCATAATCCATAAATCACACCGATCTATACTCGTACTTGCACAGAAAAACTGTCCACTTCTAAGCATATCACAGTTTGTTGTTTTGCTAATCCATCAATCCAAATCCTCTCCATGTAGATCTCATTTCCCTATCCTGTTCTCTCTAGACATCTTTCATTATTACAAGACTCTGCAGAGGATTTTTTTTTCTGCTGACTGTAAACATTTTGGGGCAGTTGCTCTAATGACTGATGCTGCTGTTTCTCTGTAGTACAGTTCAGACAACTAAATATAGCTGGCTAACAAAGCCAAAACGGCTAAAGCATGTGTGTAGACTTTCTTTCTTGCCGTTGCACCTAAACAGATTTTAAGGGTTTTAAGGGCTGATGGGTTAAAGAAAACAAACATTGTAAGAAATTCCAATAAAATAGATCATTTGAGGAGAAAGATTAAAGCTGCAAACAGGATCTTTGTGCTCTTTTCAAAAACATGTTCCTCCTCCTCACCTGTGGTGGCGCTTCACTACAGAAGCACACAATGTGCAACCTCTGAAGAAGACACTGAACATGACTTCCTTCTTTGAGAAATGTTAAACCAAAATCAAAAAACAACATAACCCAAATGTGCAGAGGTTACTGTCTACTAGAAAAACATAGTCATTAAGAGAGTAGAATATTTTAAATGTCTCTAAGAGATGATAAATTATACTATATTCTCCATTTTTACTGAAGGAAAGATTCGCACATGTAAAAGGGAAAAAAAAACTATTTTGGTTAAAGACAGAATTAATGATTAAAAAATGTCTCATTTGTCCAGGCGGACTTTTAAAAAAGGTGGAAGTGCATGTGCCTCTTTGGAAGAAGAAAAGGCCTTTTTAAAATTATAAATAGTTTTAGTGGTTCAATCAAAAGTCTAAATGAAAGAGTGAATAGAAATTAGAATTGTAGGCTATGAAAAGACAGGCTTTTAATCTCAAAGGCGTTTATATATACATATAAATTGTGATTAAAATTCTAGTAGAAACGTGAAAAAAAATCACTTTGAATAATAAAAAAAAACGTTTTGTCATTTTAAAAAAAGAGTTCATTCTGTTTTAACAATAAAGCGACAAAAAATGCTGCTGGCTCACATCTGTCTTTTAAAACTGAGAAAGCCACAAGGTTTGCCTCAAACTGTGATCAAAATTGTGAAACGACTTTCTATTATAAAGTCACTTTTGCCTCAGTTTTGATGGCGGTTATTATTACACAACTATACTTTGTTAGCGTGGCAGGGCAGTCGATGAAATCTGGTTCCCTCCTGTTTTGTGTCGATACAATGAAACCTGATACTTAAGTGGTTGTCATTCCATCTAAACCTCAAACTGGTTCTTGTTTACAGAGCTAAATTGGGGCCAAATTGTTTGTTAAAAAATAAAAATAGAAAACTTGAACAGAAAAAAAAAATTGAGGCTGAAAAAAATGATTTCAAATTGAAAATGAACCTACTGAAACAAGATTTGAAACTATTTTTCAGATTCAAGATCATTTTTAGTTTGAGTTGTTTTTTTCTCACAACCTTTATGACCCCAATTTAGCTCCCTACTGGCCTCTGTGAGTCTTTAAAGAATTAACTAACGACAAGTCCCAGAACTTTAAATACCAATCGCTGACTCACAGATAAAAAGAATGCTTAAGAATAAACATCTGAAGGGAATTCGAGCCATTTTTCAAATATCATACTTGAGATAGTTATCTGAAAAAAACATTTATTTTCTTCAGGCACTTCATTTCAAAAGATCTCAAAGTGATTTCACCCAGCCAATGCATCTCTTCTTAAAGTTCTGCCTACACACACAAGATATGAGGCTTATTAAATGATGAACATATAGCCCAGTGTAACTGGATCTAAAAAATTTAAAAGGAGGATGAAAATACAGCTGCAGAAGTAGCTCAACTATAGCTACAAGTGCTTCCATCTATAGAAAGAACCGATCTAACCATCCGTGTCTCTCTCTCTCTCTCTCTGATCCGCTCCTCTATTGTGCTCTCCGAGGATCGCTCTCATGTTTTCGCAACTTGCCTATTAGAGTGTACATCTAGCTGCTGCCACATTAAAATCCCTACAAGCCAAAGCTTGTGGGTGCAGATAAAGATCCTCTCTCTTTTTTTCTTCTTTACCGAATAGTTTGATCCATCCCAGACAGTGCAAGCTACATTAATATTCCCCCACAGATCAGAGGCAAAAAGAGCGTCAGACCCATGTGCTGTGCTGACTGTGTGTGCCATGTGTGCATCATCTGGAGAGCGGAATGGAGACAGAAGGACGGGATGAGGCAGGGACGCTCAAATACGGCAAAAACCGAATACATTTTTCATCCGCCGATAGCCGCGTTCGGTGCAACCCTCCCTTAGGGGGTCAGGGGGGAAGCAGCCAGCTCTGATTTCTGTAAGAATCCACAAAGAGTTGTTGGCACTGCAAGTTTTGAAGGCATTGAAATTTGAAAAAGCACAACAAAAAACAGCATAAGAGGTTGGGATGGCTGGATTTGGTGGCCAAGTAAGTTGAGGAAATGACTGAGGGACTCTGGGTTGTGTTTGTTGTACTTGGCGTCTCATGGAGGCTGATGCTCCTGGCAGACGTCCCTCACACGGTGTCAGGCAAAAAACAAACAAAAAAACAACTACAACACAAAAAAACAGGAAGCTTATCCCTGGAGAAACTCCCCAATCCTCTGTGCCAATTTGGATCCCGCTACAGATGCATGATGGGAAATAAAACCATTCCCTCCCTCCTATTTCACTTCCCCTCTGAATACGACTCTGACCTGAATACAGATTCATATGAATAGCCATTGCCTTGTAGATGGCAGCTTTTTGACTATTCATTACCCCCCCCCCCCACTCTCTCTCTCTGCCTACACACACACACACATATAATACACACTATCACACTATCGCCCCAATGAAGGTGAGATTTGGGGGGTGAAGACTACAGCATCATGCTCTGACATTTGAACCGAAGGAGAAAGACGAGGAAAAGCATGAAGAGAGAGAGAGAGAGACAGAGAGAGAGGAAACAAGCAAACACGACTGCACTGTTGAGAGCTGCAGCCCCAGATTCACAATCACACTGGGAATCACAACATGTTTAAATAATTCAGGGTGAGTAGAAGAGAGACATTTTTGCAGTTAGCAAAAAGGCCGAGTAAAATCACGGGGAGAATAAGAATCTAACAACAACAACAACAACGTCTCCCAGTTTGAGTCATTTTGCTGAAGTATTCACACCCCTAGAACTTTTTCACACTCTGTCACATTTCGCCACCGGCTCCCAGGTGTTTTATTGAGTTTCCGTACATCAGAGGGCGACGCAGACCAGAGGATGTTGTCAAAGTAGCAGTCGGCCTGTTACGATAACATTTTGCTGGACGATAAATTGCTCCAGTAATTATTGCGATAAATGGTAACTTTGAGAGTATTTTCAAGTGGAACGTTGATAATGCTATAATAGTGCCAGTTTGCCATTTCAAAGACTTGTAAATGTTAGTTTTGTAGAGAATACTGGTCACTGCAACAAGAAGATAAGTTAAACATCCAAAATAAAACAACCAAAAGCAATAAATGAAACAGAAATGAAAACCACCCACGACCGAAACCACAAATAAAATGGAATATGATGTCTGAAAACAAAATTGCCCTTCCAAAATATTAATCATCAGAATGGAAATTGTCGAGCTCATTTTAATTTATGTTATGATTAGCTGATTAACTGATTAGTTGCTTATTGCGACAGGTTTAAAAGGCAGCAAAAAATGGTGCCTGCTTTTGCGACATCTAAAAAAGATGTGCAGTTAGATTTGTTTTGCAGGAATTATAGACTTTTTTGAAGATTTTTCTCTGTAAAATGTCAGTGAGATTGGCTGGACAGCATCTGTGAACAGCAATTTTTTTCCCTCTCTGACAAAGGGCCAGATTTGCGACAAATTTGTGAACAGTTGTTATGCAACATTCTCCGGCCTGATCTTTCAGAGTTATATGGAACTCATGGCAGTTTCTCCAATTAAAGCTGCAAAATTTTACTTATTCTTTTGGATATTTGTTGAAACTCTCACCATGTCGAGACAATATGGTATAAGAGAGATAATCTGTGAAAATAAATGCCCTTTATAGCCCTCTCCCAGTTATAACTAGAAACAACCAATCACAGGCAAGAGGCGGGTTATAGTGCTGTCAATCACCTTCTCTCCCCTCTCCATTTTGCTCTCTGCTGTCTTAGCAACATTTATGATTTCTCACTGGACTGAGTTAAAGATCTGATTCACGATGCTAACATTTGGGTCAACTTAAAAACAAGAGAATCCCTTAAATTAGCCATGCAAATGAAAAATTAAACATTTTTTCACTGTTAGTGTGTAGTTAGATGCTTGTTGTGAGTGTAGAACTCCACCTGTAGGCACATCTCAGGTACTAAGCTAAATGGGAGTACAATTATCTTGGTTCACTTTTCCAATTTGTCAAAGCACCTGCACAGCTTCTCCGGTAACAACTATACCTCTTCTTCTTTCTTTCTTCTTCTTTTTTTAAAGGCAGGAAGGTAGATTCTAATTTGCTCTCAGATAATTCAATCCAATTTGGATGTTCTACTTCACCTGACCCAGGTCTATAAGCCAAGTCCTATTATGTTCCAAGTTTCCCACCACTTGCAAAGCAAAAAAAAAAAAAAGAAAAAGAAAAAAAGACAATTATTTGAAGCTCTTGTGATTTTTGCCACTCTTGATAACCGTGGCAAAAAAATCCCTCCAGTTTACATTAATTATTCATTTGGAGGCTGTACACACAGATGGAAAGAGGAAGTGCTGTCACGAGTTTTAATCATTTCTGTTGACGCTGTGTCGCGTTAAGTCATGCCACGGAGCATGTCCGTTATTTTGCCTTTTTTTTTTTATGCTGGTGCTACGTCCCCAAACTCCTCTGTCTGCTGTTTTGAAATGCAGTTGGCTTTTTATGCTTTCCAATTCAAAATAATAATAAAAACACTACAGAGATGGGCCTCTGCCAATCAGACAGAGGCACTGACTCAGAGAGAAACCTCTCACCCCATTGCTATCTTCTTCTGAATGCGCTTGTTTGTTGTTTTGACTGGAGATAAGCTGCAGCTCTGCGAGTCTTTAGAGTCCGGCAGAGGCTGAGCGCATCGGGTCCTGGGGGTCACGGGACTGGCTCTGAGAGGTCGCGGCCTCCGTGTTCCAACATGGTCTTTAGAGGATGCAGCCTTCTTCCAATTTACACACAAATGCGGGCACACAAACACGCCTCCAACATGTCTGTTATCAATCTTAAAACATAAAGAGGGTAAGAGCACAAACAGCGGGATGGAGACGTACCAACCAGCAAATTGTTTCAATCCGACACAGATGCTGCTGTCTTTCTGGCTGTTGAGACAGGAGGAATTTAGAAGAACAAGGCTGTCATATATCATTTAGTCTGATCTCATCAAATAGTTTAAAAAATAAGTTGATTTTGAAATGATTCCTTTTATTTGTCTCAGCTGCTGTATGTTTAGATCACTTGTCTTGCTGGAAAGTATACGTCCACTTGGATGCACTGAATTGAACGTGCAGAACATTTTTGAGTCAACTTTTGAAAAGGCTGGAGATGTATGAACACTTCCTGAAGGTATAAAAGAGCTCCATCCTCAATGCCGCTCTCGCTCGCACACCATTTTGTGCCAACTTTCCCGCTCTTTAGTTTGGCACTTAAATACCTGTAAAGATGCAGGTGCCACGTTCCTCCACACCTTTCAGGTCACATTGTATCATAATGCTAACCCGTCTGGTGACGCACAAGGTGCGGCGCCATGTCAGACTCCTCGACTCTGTTCGCGGCCTGCCGCCCACCAGCACATTTTCGATGTAAAGCAAAATAACATGCTTAAGTGAAACGATTGCCTCTGTAAGTTGCTGCAAACTGACATCAACAACAACCAGGAAAAAAAACAAGCACTTATCTAAAAAGATGTGTGCTTACCATCTAAATGGAACATTTTCCACAGCATAACAGAGCTTTGTACGATAATCTGTTTTGTTTCCGCCCCCCACATACATGATAAGATCACATTCATCAGGAGGACTACGTGGGCCATGATGAGTAGATGAGTAATTTATGGCGAGCTGAGAACTGCAGCATTGTAGCTCTATAGAAGTGCTTGCACCTGTCAGTGGGAGGCTGTAGAGGCCTCCTGCATGCAAGGGATCGAACAACAATAGCCGGCGTACATATGTGTGTCGGCGCTCATGCGTGCACACCTGCGGCCGGATTGCCCCTGGTTATGCCCACGCCGGCCCCCGAAAGCTATTCTAAATCCGCCGGATAATCGGGCCGACATCTCCCAGTTTCATAACTGGGAGGGAAGTCCATCCCGAGATGAGAAGGAGGAAATCTCATCTGGAATAAATGCGGACAGCAGGCATGAGTTGTGCGGTGGTGGGGGGGTCTTCACCCCATCCTCCACCCGTTTGCAAACAAGGCGAGAGATGTGAAAATGAGAATTGAATTGAAATGTTCTGAAGCGAACACTGACGGCTTTCTCTGTGAGCACAACAACAAAAGCATTATTTTCACATCCGTATGACCTAAGCGGCGTATTGGTATCCGTCCTCCAAAACAACATGAAGTTTTACGAAAAGAACAAGTGGCAGCCGGGGTCAGACTAGAGACTGTGTTCGATAGCAACCATTAAGCTGTTCAGAACCTTTCCCAGACGGCTCCAGTGCTCACCACCCGCAACAGGAATGCAATTTCTGAATACTAATATTGAAAATAGATTATCTGTTGACTTAAATTTTCTGATTTTCAGTTTGAATGGCCTTTGCTATGTTTGTTTGGATCCCCATTAGTCATTGCCGTAACAACGGCTACTCTTCCTGGGATCCACATTAAAACGTTGGAAATTAAAAAAAATCTCACCACTTTATGACACCGAACTTAACTGTTGGCATTAAAACAAAGTAAAACACTTTTCAGTGTGGAAGTTGTTAAAGAAGGGAGACTCTAATTTTTTTACAGCAATCCTGTGATTTATAAAAGATGAAGCAAAAAAACTGTCTTGTCTAGTTTTGAGCCTCGGGGGTTTTGTTTGCATTTGTGTACCATTGAGCTGTACCATTTCCCTGCCCATTCCCCTACATGCTGATTTTCATGTTTACTATTATGAAAGTCAGAAACTGGAGTGTCCTCCTAATACAAGAAATATGTATTTATTTCTTCTTTAATCCCACGTTGCGATAATACAAACCTCTCCCAACACAAATACATTTCTTTTTTCATCCTTGCAACCTAGACTTTTTATTAATCATTGTGCGCCCTTTGAGTGACATTGACTTCCATGTTGTTTGTTGTATGTCACCGACACAGTGACTCACACATAGACTCAGAGCAGAGTAAATATCTTTTGATTGAGTAGAAAATTACAGAAGGCTCACTCAAGAGTTTTTGACAACCTAAAACAAGAGGATACCTAATCTGTCTTCCCATCATCAGTCATCACCACCATCCCCTTTGTCTCGAGTGACATAAATATATTTCAAGGATATTACTACAAAGCAGGCTGCATGTTTCTAAACCTTGAGCATGCAGTAAATGGGAGCATACATATCCTGCCTACAGCAGGACTTTGAATCTGTAGTGTTTGTTTTGCAGCTCAGAAACGTCCAAAGCAAAACTGCCAATAAATCCCCTAATTATGCTGTAAGAGACATACGACCAATAACAGATGAACAGATGAGCTTAAATAACAATTGTTTCAGTTCTAATTTTGTCAGATTTCTTCCTGGATGTCTAATGGTGCATTCACACCAGTCTTGCCTAATCCATTTCGATTGAAATCTAGTTTGTCTGCATTGAAATTCTTGTTTGTTTGGGAAGATGCATATGCCCAATATTCACACCAAAAAATACAGGTCAAAAAACCAAACTCTGGTTCATCTATTTTATTATGTTTTTTTTTTTTTATCACAACATGCTTAATAACGCAACAGAGGAAAAACACTCATTTACTCAAAAATGACTAGGAGAGGCAACAAAACTAAACGGATAGAACAACATTAACTGGTCCTGCAATGCAATCAGAGAAACAACATGTTTTGGGTGGACTGTCCCTTTATGCTGCAGTGAGTACACAGGAGATTCATGAACACAGTAAAGAGGCTGAGATGGAAAAGGTACAAAAATAAATACATAAGGTGAGATTAAACTAAAATGAAAATATGTGGCTGATCTGCTTGGTCCATCATCCTTGTCACTGATTCAAATAAAAAAAAAAATTGTTAGATGTTAAATATTTTCCTTATGAATAAAACAAGCATGACAAGATTATGTTTAAGGGGATCCTCCTCACTGACGTTTAATAGATCCAGCAGAAGGTTTAGAGACAGTTTCTAAATGTGACTGATGAATTTAACTTCTGGAAAAATACTCTATAAAACACTTGTACTAATTTGTTTATAGGTATTGTCACAGGTAAAATCTTAGATTTTTACATGTATGAGTTGAAAAACAGGACAAATACAAAACTTAAATGTATGCACATTTATTGACTTGCATTCACAGATTTAAATGTCTACGCATTCATTTTTATTGACAGTAGTCCCACCTTACACATAACTCCTTGTGTTTCCATAGCAACTAAAACAAACAAGAACCTGACACATATTGTTTGACATCATTATGACATCATCATGTTCTCATCTATGATGTCATAAAGGTTCAAAGGATTATTATCATCATTTGGAATAAAGAATCTTCAGTTTCCCCTTCAGCTTCGGTGAAGAAACATTTCAGAGAAGAGATTTCACACCATTTCTACAGAAAAATTATGCTTTCGATGGGATGGGGCCTGGTATACTTAGCCTCTAAAGGAGTAGAGAAGCTGCTTGGACATCACAACAAAGAAGCCGCAGAAGACCAGGACGAGGATATCCGGTGGAGATATTTTGGGTTTGAGGAATTAAATCCAGAGGACCAAAGCAACACGGACGTTTCCGCCAACATCGTCGGCACCATTTCAGGGGTGCTGACGAGATTAACAACTTTCACCCCTGAAGACGCCGTGGCTTTGGAGAGCATCTGTGGGATGAATTGGGAAACTGGCTCTGAGAACGCCGACAAAGAGGAAAACGACATGGACGTTTCCACCAACCATGTCAGTGCCACTTCAGGGGTTTCGAAACCTTCAACAGACGACGGACAAGGCGACGGACGAGACGACGGATGACGCGACGGACGAGATGACGGACAAGACGGCGGAAGAGGCGGTGGACGATGCGACGGACTACACGGTGGAAGACGCTATGGACCACGCTATGGACGAGACGGCGGAAGAGGCGGCGGACGACGTGACGGACGAGACTGCAGACGACGCGGCGTAAGACGGACGACATGGCGGACAACTCGACGGACCGGAGCTAGTGTGCGAGGCTGAGAGGTTTCGGCTAGAAATAGTCGGCCTCACCTTGACACATGGCTCTGGTTCTGGAACCAGTCTCCTTGAGAGGGGCTGGATGTACTTCCACTCTGGAGTTGCCCACGGCGCCTGTACGTTGGGGTTTACCCCGGTAAACGAGAGGGTAGTCTCCCTCCGCCTACGGGTGGGGGGACGGGTTCTGACTGTTGTCTGTGCTTACGGGCCAAACAACAGTTCAGATTACCCACCCTTCTTGGAGTCCTTAGAGGGGGTACTGGAGAGTGCCCCTCCTGGGGACTCCCT
>CAEGAF010099105.1:0-14826 GCA_903067075.1 Micropoecilia bifurca | reverse complement strand
TATGTATGTATATATATATATATATATATATATATATATATATATATATAGATATATACATATATATTTTTTAAATAGCTAAAAGAGATACAAATCAACTCTATATTAGTTGAGTTTTGAATCAGGTAAAAATGCCTTTATTAGAGGAATATGATCCAGAAAACGAAGTTGAATTTCAAATCTTATTTCTTTTTCCTTGCTTTAACCCACTGCAATGGCTGCAAGAAAGAAAGTGCTACAATGGCAATAATATTGGTAAATATTGTGATGTTGTCAGGTGCAGTATATCTCCATCTTTTTATTTCCTTATATTTCTCATCCGTGCTTCCATTCTGACATTGAGGCCAAAGTCATTTGGGTCGGGTGCGAGAATCTCCTGCCGTGAGACTCTGTCCAACCGGCTAAATATTACATTAGCAAATAAAACACAAGGTCATGACACTTGAAATATCTTAGCCAACCATTATTGTACTCCAAACAGTCCTTTGTAATATCAGTGTGTGCAATGTTTCTATCTCAACCACAATATAGTCCTGTGTATTTCATACTGCGGAGCCACACAGGTGGAGGAAGGAAAGCAGCTTTCTGGCACTGAAAATCTGATTCTTCCTGAAGGCATAAAACAAATAATAGGAACTGCATTTGCAAATGCATTGCCTACTTAAAAACAGTTTGAAGGAGGCATTGCATGAATCCTACCTTATTTTGCACATGTTTTCAACAGAGAACAATCCAGAGGCAGATAGAGGTGTGTATGCTCCCGCATGAGGGATACCCAGTGCGGTGGGCTGTGGAAAAGTTGCTGACATCCAGCAATCTCCATCTGGTTGCTACTCAACATTTAGCTGAAATCAGCTCCGAGGCAGACAGGAAGGACACAAGGGGACCTCAATATTGCAATGTCTTTCTGACTGCGTTTTAAGAAAATAACCACATATACAGCCTCTATAATTCAGCAACATCAGAAAATATAGTCTGTAAATTTGCTCTTGTGAATATTCACATTTTACCATTTACTTGTAAAGCTCTAAAGCTTAAATTTATTATGAAAAGCTTGGTTGAGTAACACTCACAGCTAGTGGTAGCTATACTTCTTCCAGTTTACCAGAGAAAAATATCCTTTAACATTTTGTATGATTTTTTCCAATAGAATCTGCATTTATTAACATAAACTATGCAGAAATTATTTAAATGGGATGTATGTGTCTTACAAACTCAGCCCAAATAGCTCTAATTAAAGAATGATCACAGCATATATGTTTTAATCCTAAATGTTTAAAATGAAACTATCTGGATTTAGTCTTTTTGTCTAAAAAATTAATATGTATAGAATTCAAGGTTTGAAAATTCTATGACAGCAAAAGCCTAATGTATCAAATATTATACAAAAAAATATACATTAAAATCTATACATAAATTTTTTAAAGCATCTAAGAAAGTTTTTAAAAAATATATTCTTTGAGAATTATTTCCTTAATCATGCTAAACAAAATAAAACCTTCATTTTCTAAAAAGCAAGTCTGTACAATTGAAACCAATTTTTTGGGAAAGAAGCTAAATGAGAAAAAAGAAATTATACAACTTGCTTTAATAATAAAACCAAACAGATATTATTAACAGTGTGCAGTACACTGATATCCAGGGCAAGTTTTTTTTTTCTTTTCACCTTTTTTTAATATCTTAGAAGTTTGTTTCATCATATGAGGCTGAACTTAATCAAAAATATGTGTGATTCTTGGGTTTGGAGATAGAAAACTAAATTGTTCACAGAAAGGAAACAACCTGTAGGGTCCCTGAAGCACACCAAGAAACTGCAAAATGTTAATTAACAGTATTTTCTCTGTGTTGAAAGCAGTACATTTCATTATAATTAATGTAATTATTGCACTTTTTCCATTCGCCGCATTTTCCCAAAGTTAAATTAAGGATCTCTGGACATCTGAGAAAAACATAAATGTATTTAGTTGAATTTTATCATATCTCAAGTTCTATAAATAATAAAATCAACATAACTGAGGTCATCCAGTAGTGAGGTGCACTTGTTTTTTGGTATTTTTGGTCAACTGATTTTGATTTTAAAGATTTAAAAAAATAAAATAGATTTCTTGTAAACATACGTCACAAATTTAAACAAAACTACTTAAATTAAAAAATGTATGTACGGTATGTAAAAGTTTAGAAGTAGATGATTTTTAAAAACAATTCAATTTTGTCTTATCTAGCAAAATAAAAACATACATATACTTTTTCCGATACTTGTTCAAATGTTTTATAACTGCTTAAGAACAATGCAAAATTCAGATTTTCAACATCACCATCTATAGAAATGCTTTCAACTCAATTTAAAATAAAACTACTTTCATCCACATTTTCAGGATTGAATGTTTTTGCCTAATCAACCCTAATTGTTGTGACATTTCATAGAGTCACCTCATCAGCAGCACAGTTAAACACACCGTTTCAGATGAGTTGTATAATTTTTATCAGACACGGAGACCAAAAATCCAACCGGCCTCATCAACAAAGACACACCGACCTCCTCCTCTGCCTCGCTGCAAGTGACTGACAACACACAGATGGCGGCCAAGAAAAATTAGGACTTTAAAAAAAGCAGATGGGGGAGTGAAAGAAAGTTTCTCACACTAACAAACACTTCCCATGAGCCATACAATTCTTAAAGAAAACAAACGATAGATCTTCTCCACCAGTCTTTCCTTTTCTCTGGCTTTTTGCCAGAGCTGGGTCAACTGGCAGATGTTGACCAGTATAAACTCACTCCCTCCTTCACCTGCTTCTCCCTCGCCACAGGGTAAGTGAAGCAACAAAAAAACATGGGGCTGTGGAGGAATTGTCCCCCATTTTTCTCCTTTCATTGCTGCTCAGAACAGCAGATGAACCAAGCAAACTAAAAATGGAATCAGGCTAAATGTGGTGACACAGCAAAGCGTGGAATAAAGACGCTTTGGTAACCTTCGAACAAGCACATTTGTCACAAGCATAGGTTGTGTAGCTGAAGCGAGGAACCAACGGATGCAAAAAAGAGGAAAAAGGATGCTCTGAAATGAAAAACAAGTGAAAGTAAGAAAAGGTGGGTAGAAGAACAGCCTTAAAGATTAACCAGAAGAATATAGGGCAAAGGCAATTATGCAAAAAAAGTTAGAATATCACTGAAAATAAAATGTTTCAGACATCCATTTCAGAAAGTAGTTTGCTATATTACAAATTAGAATCATAAAACAAAAGTTTATTTCTTTTGCATTTCATAATTATTCCTTGCAGCAATAACCATACCAATTTCATCAGTGTCTTAAAACAAGTTAAACAAAAAGCTGCACATAACTCCAAACTATAAACATTTAAAGAACATAGAAATCTATCCGACATAAAAATGCTAAAAGACTAATCTCAATAAAGCCAATTAAAAGAAAAAGCTAAAGAATAAAGTGAGTTTTAAGTCAAGTTTATACGTAAAGCACATTTCAGTAGCAAGGCAGTTCAAAGTGTTTTATATGATAAAACATAATTAAACACAGAAACATTACACTACAGAACAAAGAAGTAATAAAAAGTTAGAATTAATCTATTTTTCCCAGTTATTATTTAAAAGCAACTAGCCTAGAGTTTTCTGGAAGCTTGTTCCAGATTAGTGGCGCAAAAAACATAAAACTTATAGACTTATTTTATTATGCTGCTTCTCCATGTTTGGTTCTGATTCTGGGGACACAGAACCAGAAGGCCGGAGTGGTCTGGACTCAGATCTTTAATGATTTTGGTGCTACGCCGTTCAGTGATTTATAAACTAACAGTACTTTAAAGTCTCTTCTTCTCTGAGTCCCAGGGAGTCAGTGTAAGACGAGGGTGATGTGCTCTCTGTTCCTGGTGAGAAAACAAGCAGCACCGTTCTGAATCAGCTGCAGCTGTCTGATCTTATAGGCAGAGCTGTAAAGACAGTTATCTGCAGTAATCAATTCAACAATAATTTGAAGATAAATGACTGGAGGAGGTTCATTGCAGGGCCTGGAGTTCAGAAGAAAGGAGCCTCAAGTATTGAGCACAATATGAACTCTACATTACCGTTGACAGGAATGTTTACTGCCTTTAAAATATCTGACATTAAGAGAATGACAAGCACAGTCACCTATTCTCTGCATTGTAGTCTTGGTTTGAAAACTCAAATTTGGTTCTTTACACAACCTAGAAATACAACATGAAGCATTTCTTTTAAAACGTATTTTTGTTTAAATAAACGTTTCACAGGCACAGCACATTCAGCCTTTCTTGGTTGGTTTTTCTACATTTTGTGGTTTGCAGGTTACACCGTTTCTGTCTTTAAAGGCTTAACAAATACATTTTTGTTACCATTTTGCAAACATACCAGGACAAATATGTACTCGTTAAGGCATAAAAACCGATTACGTTTTTCTGTATATGGATGAAAACTCTTACATTTTATACAGGCCAGAGAGTCCAAAAAGCAGATGTGGCAGAGAAACAGGGCAAGGACCAAGCAGACTGAATTTATGGAGCAATTAGGGTCTGTTGTGCAGACAATCAGGTCTGCTGTCCTTCCATATTGGTTTTAATCCTGATTATAACTGCCTATTTTAATAGTTCAAACTCCCCATATATGTCATGCATAAATAAAAACAGTGGATATTGTCTTGGCACTACCACAGAAGCTAACATACAGACTTCCTTATCTCAGTCAATCAGCGCTAATGTAACAGGAAAACATGAGAACTTTGAATGTCATTATGAAGATATGACTTGTGAAAAAAGAACAAAACGGTGTCAATGTTGCTTTGCTTTGTGTTTATTTATTATAAATATATACCGCAGATAGTGAGCAGTCCATCCAGACGCAGGATTTGTTATTTATCATTTCAATCCCAAATGGATGGTTTTCAAGAAACATGCAGCTACATGTACTTTTTGGCTGCATGGGAATGCCAATGTTAACAAAAATAAATTCTGCAAACACTGTGACTCAATTAAATTAACTGTTTTTCTTCTCCTTCGATCTAATCGACTGGCATTACCCAGATAGAAAATCTTTTCTAGCAATGAGTAAAAAACTGAACTTGACTGGTGTTTTATAAATAGGATTACACTATCTGTTATTAAAATTTAACCTTTCCATCAGATTGACTTATGTTTTTATTTACTGTATAAATAAACAGGGTTGAACTAAATAATTACATTTAGAAATTAATTTAGCTAAACTTAATTTGTATGGCTTTAAATAAATTATTTCACATTATGGCATGTAATAATATTGTCAAGTTAAACTGATGTCTTCTGAAGCTTTAGTAAATAGTAATCTTGCTTTAAAATATTAAGTCTCAATTATGAGTCATGTCAGCAGTACAGTGGCAGTGGACAGGAAATCGAACCAGACACCAAATCATCCATCAGCTTCCATTCACCTAATGATTTTTAGAGAGGAGCCTCAAGTATTTGCTGTCAGCTGTGGGATTGAATCACGCAGTTTTACATATTCTTATAACAGACTAAAATCAGCGTAATTATGCTTCTTTGATTTTTAGTCTTCCGGTAATTTGGCTCATCAACTCCGTTAAGATTATAACACACAAAACAGAAAAAGTACTTAGTAAACACAATAGAGATAATAGTTTTAAATCAAACAGAAAATAAAGGAACTGCAAAAACAACATTAATGAATCAAAGATGATGCATTGAGTGCATCATCAATGCTTTTCTTTTATTAAACTTGAAAAATACAGTATTACAGTACATGCTGTTTAATGTAGTGCTGGATAAAAAATGATGGAAGTTTTCAGTTTTTATGCATTTAATGAATAAAGTGAAGACATTTAAAAATGAAATTGTCTGATCTGCTGATTATCAGTTAGAACCAACCAAAAAGAAAAAAAATACTGATATAGAAATTGTTTTTCTAGCCGATTCAACGAAGCAGCTCTAAAATAAATGCTTAGATTCAGTAAAACTAATGCTCCAAACTTCTAAAATGCATTTCTTTTCTGCGGCTTTTCAAATATATAGGGGCAATTTTCCAAAATCTGAGTAGTAATCTACTGTGATTCAATGTTTGGTTGAAAAAATTAAATGGATGTTTACAGCTTGTATGTTTTGCATCCTGAAATTATCAGATCACACGTCAGCCCAGAAATCCAAGCACTTAAGCAAAACAATGTCTGATGACTTTGCTAAAATGATGACAGAATTACACCCTATATTCAGAGACCAAGCAACACAAGGCAAAGCTTTTCTTGTGAAGTGATAAATTATCGGCCCAGTGGCTTAGACGTACAGAGAGCCTGTGAGACAGCAAACACAATAAATATGAGGAGGAGGTAGCGTGAAAGAAAGTGAAAGCTGAGTGATAAACACAACCCGGGCTGCCAGTTCCCCATTGTCCCAGTCTGAATGTGCTTTTGTCACTGCAGTGTAGAACTCCAGTCCAGCCCGACTAGGACAGCGTACCAAGCGAGCATCCGTTCAAAGCCTTGGCATGACCAGCTGTATGAGGGCATGGCTCCACACAACAAGTGAATTCAGCCTGAGTTACTAAAAACTTCAGCAACTACTTAAAAGAATACTGTAGTTTCTAACTTAGTTATCATGTACATACAGTGCATATTAGACACTTCTCACTTTCTGATTGTTTATACACTTACTATAAGAGATTCCAGGATTCAATGTAACTATGTTGCAGCTTTTCTTTAAAAGCTAAAATGCATCAAGTCATATTATGAACATTTTAAATTATCTAATGGCTTGTTGAACTTTACTTTTTTTGATGAGAATGATGACCAGGCAAACTGGTCGTCGTGATCAGGAAAGTCAAAGATATAATCGTTCATAACATTTTTAATCAGCACATAATGTCGGTGTTAATATCTCTATATATATTTCTTAGCAAAAGATAAAACTAATTTCCTTCAAATTCCTGTGTGCAGAGTGCTGCGTATGCAGTCTGCAGCAGAAGTACATCTGTCTGTGCACCAGTGAATGCAATGTACATCAGCAGAGTCCAATTCCTGCAAGACTAAAGTTTCAAAAACAATGGTGTCTAAACTGCCAAATGACTTTTTCAAATGTTTCAAAAGGCTGAAATTATGGAAGTCTGGTGACAACAAATGGAGGATTAATTAAAGCATTCTGCAGGGTTTGGACAATGCACGAGACACTACTCATTAGCCAGGAAAAACAAAGTTGTTATAACTTTTATTAAGCCATCAGATGAACTGTAAGGTTAAATAAAATGCCTTTTCGCTAAAGTCTCTACTGTATAACGTTTATATGGATGTTTGACACATAAATTGCTTGGTTTCTCCACTGTGCAACTTTACGAAGCCAGAAAAATAGATTCCGCTTATTTTAGTGAGGATAATATCAGACATAAACTGACAAACTCAAGTGTACATATACTAAATACTGGTCATTTTATAGTTACAAAGTTACATTTCCGGTGAGAAGTGTAAAAAAACCCCAAAAAACAAAAGAGTTTGACATCTCAGCTGATTTTTTTGTGTTTTTGCCATGCTCTTTATAAATAAAATGCTTCCTTTACACGTTGAAACTGCTCGTTCTTTTTGTGGTCAAATATAAATTAATTTATTGAGTAAAATAAAAAAGTAATGTGTTCCAAAACTGCATACACTACTACCGATTGGGATATCATGCAACTCCTTGAGAGAAAACAAGCAGAAAATGATTATATTTGTAAGGGACAAACAAGTGTGGGTAAAAGAGTAGTCAACAGAAACTTAATTTTTCTTCATCAGGGCTCTTGGGGAAAATATCTCACTAGATATAAATGGTTCAGAATTACTAAAAATTTACTTGTCCAAAACAAGATTTGCAAAAAATGTTAGTCACCTAAAATTAGTGGATTATTATGTTGCAGTTTATTCTCGTCCTCACAGTCTGGTGTCAAGGTTCTCTTCTGAAGTCAGTAACCCCGACATAAGCAGTTTTACAGTTCAAAGCTTTGACATTTTATAACAGAAATGCATTTTTTACTATCCACCTGTTTAGTAATTATTGTACATAGTATTAAAAGTAATAGAATCTTTGCCGACAGCTTTAAAGTCTACAAATGTTTTTAAGGAAAAGAAGTTTATTCATGTTCCCATACAGCCTGTGCTTTTTTTGATAAATTACTTAATAAGCAAGCCGATAAAAAATAGATAAGTGCTTTTCCCTTCTCTACTTTGATAAATGATCTAATTTTTTCAGCTCTACTTATCTGATTCATCAATGAATGATGCAAAAAAGATGGTCATCAACCTCACTGTTGTCATCGTGGTTTACTTTGCTTGTGGTGTAATTATGAGGTAGTTGAAATCCTGCAAATCTATCTTCATGCTGGTAAACAATATTTTTTAAAAAAAGGTAACCCAGAAATAGACAAATGAAGGTCCGTACCCAGAGGGATGAGCCCACTCCTCCATCCTGCCCCAGGAATCTCCCATCTGCCACATGTAGACCTTCGCTCGGCTCATTACTGCCTCAGGGACAGGCCACAGTTTACAGAGAGGGTTAATATTAAATTCCCCAACTCTTTAAATAAATTTATAATTATATGCATGGTGGTCCTCTAAAATCAGAATATCTACATCAAAATCATTCTGTTTATCTTTCTATTAAGTAACAAGTTGGCTCAGTTTACCGTTTCCTGCCTCTGGGTGCTGCCCTGCTTGGCAAAGCATAAGGAGCGCTTGGAGCCCTGTAGCCTACATATTAACAGACTACACATGTATAATTTATCAACATCATGAGATCCAATATTATGTCGAAAAAGAGAGCAAGTACTGACAAAGGACAGCAGAAATATGAGGGGTTATGACATGTTTGTGGGTCAAAGAGAGGAAAAAAGGAGTCATCGAGGAAGAAAAAGAGTCGTTCTGATGGCTTCAGTTGTGTGCATGTTATCATTCTTGACTGTTTGAATAATGAACAGAACTTTTCAGAGCCGTTATAAAGCACTAACTCAGAGATCAAGATGCAAAGCAGCAAGCACTCCTCATTCAGTCACTGTGGTCATCTTTCTGCCAGGCTCCATCACTTATGTCCAGGCTCATTTAAGTCAGACTTTGAACAGTTTTTTCTGACAGTCAGTAAAACATAAATAGCAGCAGCAAAGGTTTGGGGACTTTTCCTACCGAATTACCCGTGTTATCATCACCACCACTTCATTTTCTAAACCAACAAATAGGTTTAGCAAGTTCCCTACTTTTAAATTCAAATAGGCCAATTTGTGTCAGTATTATAGCATTTTTCGGCACCAACATGAATGTAAAGAAAGACCACAGATTGTTAACACAAAGTGCTTCACTAGAAGTATTTATATGTTAAAATGGCTTAAGGTCTTCATCTCTGCTCTCTCAATTTGACTGATCTTAAGTTATTTTGACAAGAACAGGTAAAAAAAATTTGTGTCTATCTAAATATAATATAACCCAAAACACTCTCAGTTGGAAATGATTTGGAAGATAATTACAGAACACAAAACACAAAAATCATAATTTTCAGATTTGTATTTTTTTTAATTGCCTCCTCTTCTGTTCTCATGCACCATGGTAATGTGACCAGCTTACATGTTGAAGACATTATATGCCAAAAACATCTAAAAAGATCTCAGAAGACCAGCACACAAGCTTCACAAATGATATAAAACATTAACACAAATTAGATTTCATCACAAAAATGTCCTAGAGAGGATATAAAACTCTCTACCTTTGTTACCAAGCATTTCCAATAAATGTTGCTAAACTAAAAGTCTCTTTATTCAATAGCCAACTCAACATATGTGCTCCAGACAGCCAAAACAAGTCAGGGTTTTTATGTTTCTTCTCAAATGATTATACAAATAACAGTGAAATATAACATGTAACTCATCCTCAACCACATTAAGTTCACAAAACTCACAAACATTTATCTTCTGACATTCAGTTAATCTTCCCAAGTCAATTGCCAAAGGCAGAGTACCTGAATATACAAGCCTGCACAAGGAGCTTTCAATTAAGAAGCAATTTCAGTTTATTTCAATAAGATTAACATGCATTTAAAAAGGGATTAACACAAGATATGCACTGATCAGAAATGTTGTGGCCAATTTTCAATCAGTAGTTGACATCAGTTGATATAACGTTTTGGATAAATTGAAAACGTAACTGTCCTTACAATAATGTTCAGAGTAAAATAAAACAGTACGTTCTCAAAACAACCCAAAGTTGAGGAGCTTTCTCTCATTGCCTCCCTGAAACGTCATGAATCTAGTAAAAGAATGTTGCATCATTTTCTCTTTGAAAGATTTTTTTTAAATTCCTGAACCAGAAAAATACCAACTTTGTTTTGTCTTTGTTTTATCATAGTGATTAGAGTAATCTGGTTGCATTTAGCTAAGGCACTGATTTGGAAAAGGACTGAATTTTTGAGTTTTTAATCTGCCGCTCACCAATCAGAACCAATCAAGATGAAAATCGCCCAGTTCTAGTCACCAGTCATTCTTTGATGCATTTCTACATTCTGGGCCTACAATTCATCTTAACTGCAATTTCTGATTATCTTGAAACTATTCTGTTAATAAGTCCCATCAGTCATTACTCAGCAGGTGCGCAATATCCTGGGATGGACAGCAATCAAATGCAATTTGTCATTAATGTGTCTTTAAACTGCAAATTGGTGCAAAATGGGAACTCTAGAACATTTTCGTTTTATTTAAATAACAAAAAACTACATATTTTTATTTATCACCTTCATATGCAATCACTTTAGTACAAAAAGAGACTAACTGGGGCATTTCAACTGTTTGAACAGTGTACCTACCAGTACGCCAGCAGTTAGTGAAAAGAAACATGGGATGCTGCAGGATAGCTGCAGTAGTTTGATTTTGCAAACATTGTGGCCTTTGCTATTACTGTTTGCATATTATTTCACCTGATACATAAAACTAAAATATCAGGCGTCAAAGGGGAATTCCACAAGGATTTCTCAGGTGAAACCAGATAGTGGTTGAGTCTCAGAAAAAAATGATGCAATCAAACCTTAAATCCCAACTTCAAATAATCTGAAGTCATACTAAAAAGCCAAATACTAATTCAACTTACAAAATCTAAATAGAATCTAGTTATGAAGCATATTTTTTGTGGTTCTGCTTTTGCCTTTGAAAGATAAAAAGAAAACTGTTCAAAGTGGCATAAAAAAAACATGGAGAGTTGATTTGAATCAGTAAATTTCTGTTGATAGAGACTGGTTTCAAACCTACAGTCATACCCCCACCACCATGTGCACTTGACTGCAAAGGTTTGATGCTTATTTACATTCAGAAGTTGAACATCAAAGTTTTCAATGAGTCAGAGCAAAGTATTAGACCAAACATCAGCCATTTTTGTTTTTGAAGTAGTTGTAAAAAGTTGGGGTGAGAAATATATTAAGCATGAAAAACAAGTGCTAACAGCATATTTATGTGGTGACAGTTAGAAAAGCTAACAGTAGCTGTAAGTGTATGAAAATATTATAAAAGTTGAAATTATGAATACATCTTCACCAATGTTGTATCATTAAGGCTAGGGATGCACGGATGTGAACATTTTGATCAATCTTGATACATAGCTATTGCAATAAACGATACTATTATTGCTTTGAGACCATTTTCAAATACTATAATCGTAATGCCATAATAAAGCAAGAACACATGATCACAGATCAACAAACTTTAAATTCTAATGAACATTTAACACTGGAACTGGAAGACATTTTAAATATCCAAAATAAATAAACAACAAACAGAGACGACAAATAAAATAAATTCTGAAGTTTTTGTAAACAGAACTGTTCTTTTAAAAAGACCTACACAGCAGATTGGGGACTTTTGTCATCCAGTTTTTTGTAGATGAAGAGAAAGAAAAGAATCATACATATGGAAATAGAGTTTGTTTTAATGTGCTTAGCAATTTTATAAATACTTTACTATCCTTTCAACACTGTGACAAATTGACCACACCAGCTGAGACAAAGACCTCTTAGTTGATATTCCAACTAGGAGAACAGGAACTAACCAAGCAGGCCAAGATTTGTATCCAATGTTAAGGCTGCTTCACATGGTGAATGTAATAAAAGCTCCAAGTATAGACTATTTATTAGAACTAAGTTCTAGTGGTTTGCTTACCATTTAATTAGGGGCAACTTTTATGTTTGAATTGCATAAAATGGAGAGAAATAAATTGTTCTCTGCGTGTCTGGCTAACAGTTGTTAGCACCAAAACACATAGTAAATCCCATAGTTTTCCAACCAATAAGAAAACCTTTTGCAACTGAGAAATGATTCGCAGCTCCAACCTTTCAGGCAAATCCGGCACATTATGAAAAACTAGCAACTAGGGATGGGCAAAATATCTGAATCAACATCGGTATGAGTCCAATAAGCAAAACTGGGCTGATTTTAACAGCCACAAATTGTTTCTATCTTATTGAGGTTTGTGTAGGTGTTTCAGGAGGGATAAGGGAGAAAGTTGGCCATGTGGCATTTGCTTATTCACAGTAATAGTGATGCCTTACAGTTTAACAAAATCAGTTTAATAAAAAGAAAAATAGGCAGTGATGTCACCTTTATATAGTTTTGAAAGTGTAGGGAAATATATATAATCATACTGGTAAATATCAGTTATTGGCATGAAGAGCAGTACTAATAAATCATAAATCTAAATTTTCCCTCATTTTTATATCAGTTCATTTACTTGTTACCTTATATGATGTCACTAGAGGAATGTGTCAAAGTTTGTTTTGGGGAGACTATTGTAGTTAAACAATGATTTAAAACAAAATAGTAAAGAAAATGAAACATTTACTCTGTCAATGATAAACTAAAGTTAGTTTCATTTGTTGAGAAAAAGTATGACTAGTAACTTTAAATGCTTTATTTTTACTAATCCCACTATTATGTTCTAAATCAAATCAGAGAAGCATGTTAAGACAGAAACAATGCTACAAAATTATTCAAAATTTCAAAGAAACCCAACATACAGGCAGCAGTATGACAACAAAGCAGCATCAGAAATAACAGCTAAGTTTGACCATACAGTCTTAATTATGTTAAAGGGATAATACAACTAAAGGCTACCTTTGAAAATTAAGATGTTCTAAAACCACCAACTTGTGATTAAGCTTGGAGAGTTTTATATATTTCAACCATGTATGTTCTTGTTTGTTTCAATAGTTTTTCTCTCCTTCTTACGTTAGCCAAATTTCCCTCCGTTCAAATGTCAAACAAGCGCTTGTGCTCTTGCTCGCTATTTTTAAAACGCCAGTGGTTATTTGGCGTAGTGTTTCCTGCCAGCCTTCTCACCTGTATTCACAGAATAACGAGTGATAAAAAACACCCGGAACAAATTTCTTACCTGGAAAGAGTCCTCAGACAACGAGACGTACATTTCCCATCCCTGGTCCGACCAACGGCTGCCCCGTTGCCGCACGCTTGCTCTTTCACAGGGGTCTGATCATAGTAGTAGACTTTCACCAGGCAGTTTTCAGTGCGAGCTCACGCGCCCACCCTAGCTCAAAGCTGATTGGCTGGTCGACCCGTCAATCACAGGGAAACGTGTAGTAGACATAGCAACCACAGAAAGGCGGGACAACGGGTGTAAAGAAGCGTCTTATTGGCTACCAGTGAGCTCTTCGAAAACGAATAAATAAATAAAAATAGAGCTGATAGAGATTAATGTTTGCAACAAGAAGGATAAATGAAGACGAAATGATTTTAGATTTTTGTTTTAAAATACTACAGCATTACAGTACAACACAAGTAGTGTTTTTGGGATCAAATAATGGATTTATTTAAGCTTGGTTTAATTATTTTCTAATAATGGAAATAACAATAAAAACAACTCACAAGCAGAGAAAAATTAAGCAACGACCTAGGTTTTTTTTTTTTTACATATACAGTATGGATTCTGATCTATTTCTTATAGGAAACTAGTAAACTAAATCAGAAGTCAAAACAAGGATACATTTCTATTTAACAAATTTAACAAAGAAAAATGAAAGAGAAATTATAAAGAAGCTTAATTTTTAATTGAAAATGGAAAGAACAAACTCCACATACATTTACTACAAAGCAAGATTAGAAGAATTAGAACATTTAAAATAATCAAATATCTTCACTTCCATACAAGTGAAGATATACTCATTGTGAACCCACTGTGTGAACCAATGGGTTCACACAAGACGTCAAGTGAACCCATTGGTGAAACTATACTACTACCTTATATGGACAGTGATGCCATGAGGGGAATTATATAGATTCCCCAAGTCAATATGTGGAAAATTAAGGTTAAGGAGATTTAATTTTCTGTTTGGACTTTTTTATTGTTTTAAATATCAAAAGAAAACTAGATCAAATTTGAATATAAATACAAATATAAACTTTCAATTTAACAATTTATATCATAAAAGCTCAAATATCCACTTTGTTTTTCATTGATGCTTATCCAGTGCTAATTTTCAAAAAAATGACATCTTAAGGGACTTACTAAAAACAAAATACATTTCTCTCCAGTGTTACAAACAGATGCAAGTCAATTACATATATTTATAAATGTTCTATCAAGTATCAGTGGTTTTCGTCCTGGTCGTGGAACACTGGACCAGCTCTACACCCTCAGCAGGGTCCTGGAGGGTTCTGGGAGTTCGCCCAACCAGTCTACATGTGTTTTGTGGACTTGGAGAAGGCGTTCGACCGTGTCCCTCGGGGGGCCCTGTGGGAGGTTCTCCGGGAGTATGGGGTACCGGGCCCTTTGATACAGGCTGTCAGGTCCCTGTATGACCGGTGTCAGAGTCTGG
>CAEGAF010099088.1:0-21753 GCA_903067075.1 Micropoecilia bifurca | reverse complement strand
ACACACACACACACACACACACACACACACACACACACACACACACACACACACACACACACACACACACACACACATACATAGACATGGTTGTTTCATTAGTGTCTTCACTGTCTCAGCATGTCTTCCTAGAAACACAGTGAGGAAATCTCTGCTGCAGCGACACATCGGCGTCTGGATGAAACATCAACCTGATGAAATGTGTGGAAATCAAAACGTTCCTGGAAGAAAAACTGGAGACGTTTTAGATTCAGAACCATTTTTATTTCTCCTCACAGGAAAGATCTACTAATTAAAAAATACAGGAAATTTTGGAGTGGAAACGTGATGAAATGTGAAAAATTTCAAACAAAGGAAAACTGAGAAACAAGAAAAAGACAGAAACAAGTTCAAAAAGCTGTAAATCAGAGAGAAGAACCAGATTCATAACTGATCATCTGGAGGATTAATCTGAGTGTTCGATCAATAATCAGTTATCAGTGGGATTGACCCTCAGGAGGTAAACTCAGTCTGGATGAAGATCCGCTTTGATCCGATCGGACCTGCAGCAGAACCAGCTGGATGAAGGAGGATCAGAACATGTCAGGTTCTGATCCTCTGACTCTGGTTTGATGTTTGGTTTGTTTTTAGCTTGTTTGTTCTGTTGGTCAGATTCAGACTCAGCTGCTCTTCACTCTGCTCTGCAGATCAACTCACCTGTTTCTCAGCCACAATAAAACCAGATATGAATTCAAATGATGCAATAAATACATGTTATAGATTAGAAACTGAGCTGTTAAACGGCTCTGTTGTACATTTATTCTTATTAAAAATAAAAGCAGATCTCAGGTTTGGTGTTTTTAGATAAAGTCAAACCAAAAACCTTCACAGATCAACTTTGAAACAGTTTTTATGTTTCTGTTTAAATCATGATGTTAAACTTAAAATCAGTTAATCTAAAATGTTCAGCCGTTGTTTTAAACGTTGATAAATTAACTACAGTGATCGAGTTTGATGCACAGAAAGACAGAAATGTTTAAATTAGCTACATTTTATTCTGACTTTATTAATATCACTGTGAAACCATAAATGATGCTTCTGATGTTCGCAGCTCGTTTTGTGGTTCTGCACCTCAACCATTTCAGTCATCCTAGTCACTTTGATTACTTCAGTCACCCTGAAAACTAAACAGATACAAATATTAGAATATAAACATAAACTTACAACACACAAACAAAATAAAACGTTCCTCGCTGCAACACTAAGTGTTGATAGATACTTTTGACAGTTCATTCAAGTCATTCATTGATGATTCTACCAGCTTTTATAAGGCCTGCCCTCTTTTTGCTACGGCAGCCCGTGATGTACATAACAACAACAAAAATTTGCAAAGTGCAAATACAATTAAAACAAATACAAACCGCCAACAGTGGTAATCAAATCAGACAAATATAATTAAACAATCTGCAACATCCTTTAAATACTTTACAATTAATAATCTACAAATTTGAATAATTTAGGCAACTTAATTTAAATGGTTCATTATCCATTACAAATCGTAATAAATTTTAATGAAGTTTCTTCAGAAGGTGAAGCAGGACGACCTCCAGCTGTTAATAAAACAGAAAAACTGTTTCAATCTGAGGTTTGACTGCAGCTTTATGATTTCAGTCCTGGTTTCTTGTTTTTATACATTTTTTATTTCAGTTTTATTTCTTCATTCTAATTTTATGTTAGATGTTCTGATTCAGTCTGTTGGTTTCTGACAGCTTTCTGCTAAATGTTTTAGCTTTGATTTGAACATAAAGTTAGATTTGATTTAAACGTTTTCTTGTGTTTTCCACTCGGTGTTCAGTTGTTATTCCTGAATTCCTTCACTGTACAAGGTAATAGATTGTTGCACTGTGGCGCCATCTGCTGGCTGCGGACTGTCAGCGTTTCCACGGAACCGTCCAGATTCAGAAATGAGCTTCATCTACCAATCAGTGAACAGATCCAGTCCTGACTCAACATCTTCTCGTTTTGCATTTCAAAGCTTTTTTTTTTTAAACAGAAACTTTATTAAAAACCATGAAGTGTTTTCAATTATGAGGAATCAGGCTCACCACCCAGGGCGGCATCGTTTGGGGGCAACAACACTCTGAACAAGTGAGTCTCCAGTTTCACCATAAATAAGTTTTCTACTTGTTATTTGGATGCTTAGTGTCTGTTTTTATAAACTCTTAAGAAAACTGAGCTCAGCGCAGCTGAATACAGACGGTGAAGAGCAAAACTAGAGTTTCATTGTTTCTATCCTAATTTAAACAATTTGAGATTTATAAAACATCCAGAGTGGATGGATGGATGATGGATGGATGATGGATGGATGGATGCTGTGAACATTTTTGTTTTTATCTCTGAGTCTTTCCTCCATCTGGTTGAGTCAACATCACATCATACATTTTTACATAATTTGCTTCGAGATCTAAAATTGAAAAACCAACCAAAGTCCAACAAGCTACAGATTATTGATGAGAAAGAGAGAAAATAAATCTGATCACAGGACAGAAAGTATCACAGAATTAAAGCTGCTTCAGGATTATTTCAGTGGATTATTTCATGTTTGGTGTAAAATTGTGAAAATGTACTAAAATAACCAAAAGATTTCAGTTTTTCCGTGTGAAACTGAATTGATTTAGATTTTCTTCTTGTTTTCAGACTCTGTCATCAGCAGTTTGACCTTTTCCACCTACAGAAGATAAAACTTCCCACCTGCAGGATGAAAACGTCACTAATTAACCCCAATTAGCTGTGATTATTCTGGGATGTGCTGCTGGCGGGGCTGTGGGATGGTCTCTGGGTGGGCGTGGCCTCCTGCAGGTCACATGGTCCAGGCCTTTGTTGATGTGATCCGGGGGAGAAAGAACAGGAGAAAGAAAAGTACCGGTCCGACTCCGACCCACCGAGCCTCTCCGCCCAGCCTCCCCGGCGCCCCGACGCTCCTGCCCGGCCTGGATGCTGCAGCTGCCGCCCCTCCGGAGCTTCACCTGGATCGGTCGCTGCGCGGCGCCCCGCGGTCGGTTCGTCTCCCCGCCGGTCTGAGCGCCTGGCCGCGGGCTGAGTCCGGGCTGTAGGTGTGGGGGTCGGTTCAGCCCCCGGGCCTCGGCGCTTTGTGTGTCGCCTCATCCCGGCTTTATCCTCGGCGTTTCCAGCCTGTTTCCTCTGGAAGTGATTCTGCTGGGAGCCAGAGGAGCTTCAGGAGGACCGAGGGACACAAAGAGGATTTAAGGATCGGATTTTTGTCTGATCTCTTTCTCTTTCATTCCGGATCAGTTTAGAAGAAGAAGGAACCAGAAAAGCCCAGATTCTTCTTTTCACCCGTTTTCTCCTCAAACCTCCATTCAGCCGCTTCTCTCCTTTAACCCCCCGGTCCATCATGGCTCCTCTGCGCCGGGTCTCCTGGTTCTGCTGCCTGATGGTTCTGGTTCTGGTTCTGGTTCTGCTGGGTCTCCCCGCAGCCCGAGGCTCGTTTCCCCGCGGCGGCAGCGCGGACTGCGGCCCCGGGAAGGCCGAGTGTCCAGGTGAGACACACAGCGACACACACACCTGGAGCTGCAGGTCAGAGGTCACTGGCTGCAGCCTTATTGTTTCTACCCTCTGATCTGAGCTGTGGTCACCCCCTGTTGTCATGACGACCAGCAGGACGATAAACCAGGCGCATCTCAAGGATAACTGGAGGTTCAGCAGGTTAATGAGACAACCTGATGCAGTCAGAGTGTGTGTGTGTGTGTGTGTGTGTGTGTGTGTGTGTGTGTGTGTGTGTGTGTGTGTGTGTGTGTGTGTTCAGGCCGGGTCTATTCCGGGTTTAATTACAGGCTGGAGGATCTGGGCGAGGTCGGCCCGTTTCTGACAGATTCATCAAACCGCAGCTCAGATTTACGGCAACTGACCTCAAACAGAACCTCAGCTGCATCTGACCACCAAGACCCGAGGGCAGAGCTGCAGCAGGTCAGTCAGCTGCAGCAGGTCAGTCAGAGCTGCAGCGGGTCAGTCAGCTGCAGCGGGTCAGTCAGAGCTGCAGCAGGTCAGTCAGCTGCAGCGGGTCAGTCAGCTGCAGCGGGTCAGTCAGAGCTGCAGCCTCATAAACCGGCAGATTTACTGCGAATGGGAGGAAATCCAGTGATTACAGAATAATCTGGGATCACTGAGGTGTTGATGAACGACTCAGACGCTCCGACTGATGAACACATGAATCATCCTGGGCTCTGAAGCCCAGCAGACGTCCGTATTGTCCAGACCTCTGCTGTCCACTGCAGCTCCTCTCGGTTCAGCTGCGTTTCTGCTTTGATGCTGTTAAAACCTCAGACCTGGACTTTGTTCTGACTCGGCTGCAGGATTCAGGCTCAGAAAGAAGATTTCAACTTTTCCACTCCGGTGGAAATGTGACTTTTTCTACCAGCATATTTTAGTCACATTTAAAGAATAAATGTGAAACATTTATGTCTGATCCAGGCTGTAATATGACCAGTCTGGAGCAGAGTGAAGGATGAATGGATGAATGGATGAATAATGGCTGCTGCTCCATCCTGGTGTTTGTGGATCAGGAGCCTCAGCAGCTCAGATCAACAATCCAAACACCAAATGATTTAAAATCTGTTCCTGGTTTAAAACTGGATCTTTAACTCCTGAGTGAATCCAGAGTCCAGGTCCATCAGGCCAAATGCTGACCAGGAGCTGAAGGTTCTTTATTTGAAGTAGTTTGACAGGAAGGAGGGTTATGGGAGAGGAGAGGAGGAAGACATGCAGTGAATGTCGCCAGGCTGGGAATCGAACCTGCGACCACCAGCATGAGGACTAAGGCCTCAGACATTGGTTGTGATTTTCCTCTGCATCACCACAGACCCTCAGAAACTGAAGGTTTCTGTCTGGGACTTTATGAAACATTTAAACTCTGAACCAATCAGCTGCTTTAATCTGATTCTTCAGTTTTTTCTCTGAGGTTCAGATGATCCTGAACTTCTGATCCAAATATTTTCTCTGATCGTTTTGAGTTTGTGACGAACAAAAGCTCCTAAAACTTTGAAATGTAACATTTTAATGTTTTAGTTTTTCTCAGCAGACAGTTTGACTGAATGTTTCTGACTATTTGAAAGGTTTTTATCTGAGGAACTTTTCTGGACCTGTTGATGTTCTGGAGGAACAAACTTTGTATCTTTGTTATGTTTTCACTCAGACGGATCAGCAGAACCTGCAGCTGCTAAAAAAACAACACGATTATTTTTAGTTATTTTCCAGTTTCATGATTCTGCAGATGAAAAGTTTCACTTTGATGGATTTTCTCTGATCTAAATGTGGAAACGAGGAGCTGAAGGCTGAACAGATGTTCTCCTCGCAAGATGCTCCACTCGGCCTCAGATTTTAACTCGTTCAGTTCAGAATTAACTTTAGTGAAGTTTTAATTATCTGAGACTAAAGTTGGCTGTGAAAGAAACTAATTGATCATTTTTAGGTTCATGAGAAAATTAAATTAATTTTATTGATCTTAAAACAATTTACAAGCTCAAAATAACATCAAAGATAAGTTTGTGATTTTCCAGAAGCTTCTGCAGAACTTTATTTAAATAATTATCTGTAAAATGATTAGTTCAGTTTTTCCTGCTGATGTTTGTTATTTTAATGTTGGAGGTGAATCAGGATATGAAGAAGTTTTGACTGAAACTATCCATGATTCTGATGATTAATCAGATAAAAATTAACATTTTTCTTTTAACCTCTTTATACAATATTAGAAATAGATTAAAAGTTCCACATGAACACATTATTAAGTTTTTTAAAATTAAATAAACGTTTTATTGCCTAAAATGCAGAAACAGTTTCTTTAGTGAACAATCATTTGTAGCAGCTAAAAAAATCAAAAGCTTTTTGTTTGACTGAACATGAATTCAGTGTAGATTTGATCTGTTGATTATTTATTGATCAATCTATTAATGATTGACAGATTTAATTGTTTTTATTATTACAGAATCTGAAGCAGGTGAAGCTAAAACTGATTTACAAACAGTGATTTTATTTTTTCCTAGTTTTGTCACATCTGCAGCTGATTGTTCTTCCAGAAAACGTTTCTTAGATTCTTTCTCCTCCATTTAACGATTAATCGATTATAAATTAATTGACGATTGTTTCAAAAATCAATGAATCAGAACCTGTTAAAACCAGCAGGTCTGTGGATGAGTCCAGTTTGCACTGGTCAGGATCCGTCACAGTGACTGGTGAGCCGATCCTGGACCCGTTTGGTCCAAACCAACAGCTGGTTCTGGTGGAAATGTTTCACCTGATGAGGAGAATCCAGATCCTCGTCTTAATAAAACCAACAAGCTGCAGCAGGACGGCTGATGAAACTCTGCCGGGTTTGGATCCAGAACCGACCCGGATCCTGAGGACGAATCTCTGCTGAACATCGACAGCTGATGGAAACCAGCCGGTCCATCAGGTCCATCTAAACACTCAGAACCAAAAGATCCTCAGTCATCACCATGGTGACGATGATGCTACACAACCAGGCTGCCTCTGCAGGTTAATCCACAAAACGTTTATTAAAGATTCAGATTTGATCAGAGCAGCTGGAAGACAGACATGCATCCTGCTGTTAGCTTAGCATAAACCACATGGACCCAGCAGCAGGTCAGGGAGGAG
The DNA here is from genome assembly GCA_903067075.1 of Micropoecilia bifurca. Classification (NCBI taxonomy): domain Eukaryota; kingdom Metazoa; phylum Chordata; class Actinopteri; order Cyprinodontiformes; family Poeciliidae; genus Micropoecilia; species Micropoecilia bifurca. The sequence goes on along the minus strand of CAEGAF010099088.1, from coordinate 15,102 downwards.
AGGATGAACCACCTGCTGACCAAAACATGGACCGACAGGAGAGCAGCAGCCCACAGGGTCATGGTGTCTCTGGAGGAGCTGCAGCGAGAAGCTCCAGTCAGAGGAGACCAAACTGGACTTTTCTACATTCAGAAACCATTTCAGGGTTGATGGGAAGAAAGAGTGAAATCCAGGATGAACCTGAGTCTGGAGCAGAGCTCCCCCACACAGGAGTGGCCTAGTTAAAGGCTAGATCTACATCCAGCTGTTACCCAGCCCTGTTTTTCATGGAGTGTATATAATTTAAAATCTGATAAAGACGAGACGATGTGGAGGTTTTTTTCTCCTGATTCAGTTTCTGAAACACAGAAGCTTCTCTCTCCACTGCGTCTCTGCAGACCTGAAACCGTCTGTAAACAATCTGCTGAGGCGGCGGTTACTATAGCAACAGAGCAGCGTTGGAGAAGTTGTGGCTTCAGGGACGAGTTTGAAACTCCCAGATGAAGATGTGAGGAAGATTTAGGATTCAGCTAAGAAACATTTTGATTTTACGGCAGACAGCAGTCAGATTCCTGAAAACACAGTGGTGTGTGTGTGTGTGTGTGTGTGTGTGTGTGTGTGTGTGTGTGTGTGTGTGTGTGTGTGTGTGTGTGTGTGTGTGAGATAGCAGGTGGATGTTGCTGGCTCAGCACTCTGTGGTATTTACTAATTACAGAGGCTCTGAGGTCACAGCCTCTGTAATTACAGCCTCTAATTGGCCGGCCTGCAGGCCAGCAGCCAATCAGCTGCCATCAGGAAATTACAAGCCTGGACAGCAGTGAGTTTCTGTGCTGGTTGTTTCAGCTGCAGCGCCACCATCAGGTCAGACAACCAGATGATAATCAGGACCTGATAATCGGCGATACTGAAGAAAATGAAGCAACTTTACAAACAGAAACAAACATTTACTGCATTTAGATTGTTAAAGGTTAAAAGTAACGTTAGAAAACCTTCATGATCTCCAGCAGAGGGCAGCACAGCTGTTAGATGTAAGTCATGCTACGTTAAGGAAATACAGTTTGTTTTCTTTGTTAAAGAATGAAGTCTGATCTGATTGGTGTTTTTCAGATTTGTCGGATAAGAAGAGCGACCTGCGCGTCTGCGACGCCGGAACCTGTCGCTTCGGAGGAACCTGCCGTGAGACTGGAGCCGACATCAAATGTGTCTGTCAGTTCCATGTGAGTCTCACCCACAGCAGCACAGCGGCGCCACCTGCTGGCAGCGCAGGGCTAAACCTGATGATGTTTTCATTCCCGTTTCCCGTTTCAGTGCAACAAGAAGTACGTTCCTGTGTGCGGCTCCAACGGAGACACGTACCAGAACGAGTGTTTCCTCCGCAGAGCCGCCTGCAAGAAGCAGAGAGCCATCAGCATCGTGTCGGAGGGAGCCTGTTACCACGGTAACACTCATCCTCTCACGTCCAGCACTTAAACTGGGAGGTTTTGCCTGAAATTACACTCGTCCTAAATTATTCATGAACCGGATCATCGGCTGCCAAGTCGATTCTTTTCTCTGCGGCTTCAGAACGTCGTGTCAGAGAAACGGACCGAAGCTCAGCGATTAATTATCACACCTCACACAGCTTCTTGTTTTAATAAAACTATAAACATTTTAAATTTAGAGACGTTCTATGAGGCCAGATCTACTAAAATAAAATCATCTGATTGTTTTTATTCAGCTGATAAAAACATTTTTATTTCTTTGGACTGAAGACGCAAAAATAGTCAAGAGATTTTACAGTCAGATGGGAAGAAATGAGGAAAATTCAAAATGTAAAAATAGATGATGGATGGATGATGGATAATGGATGGATGATGGATGGATGGATGATTGATGGATGGATGATTGATGGATGATGAAAAAATGGTGGATAGATGAACAGATGGATGATGGATGTTGATAACATCAGGTCATCTCTTTCTTTCTCTCTCTGTTTGTCAGATGGAGGTTCTGGATCTGCAGATGGAGGTAAATTTCATTCTATCACCTCCTGGTTGTTTGTTGCTGCAGATGAACGGATGAAGTTTCTGTGTTTCAGACGATGAAGGTTCTGGTCGAGGGAAAAAAGCCTCCAAATGTAAAAACTGCAAGTTTGGCGCCGAATGTGACGAAGACTCTGAGGACTTGCTGTGAGTTTCGTTCACTCAACCTCCTCCGCCGTCGTCATGGACGCGTTAAAACGGTTTTCTCGTTTCCTCAGCTGCATGTGTAACATCGTGTGCAACGGCCACAACGACAACCCTGTGTGCGGCAGCGACGGCTTGACCTACGACACGCCGTGTCACGTCCGCGAGGCGTCCTGCCTCAAGCAGCTCAAGATCGACATCAAGCACGTCGGCCGCTGCCAAGGTAACCGTCTCCAAAACACAGAGAGGAGGATGGAAGAGAAGGGAGGAACATGATGGAGAATAGATGGAGGTCAGAGGGGAGAAGAAGAAAAGGTAGAAACATGTTTTCAGTTCATTAATATTAAATGAGGCGACTGGATCTGAAACGCTGATCTTCCTGCTGCTGATCAACGATTCAGTTTGGAAGCATCAGACTTGATGCTGCAGCTTTGGGTCTGATGCTTCACCCTGAGAATCAGTCAGATACCTTGATGGGTTTAAACCCAAATGTTTCTCCCGGTGCTACATCCCTGACCAGCTGGTCTCATTCACAAACCGACTTCTCTTCATTACTCCTAGTGTTCAGGAGACCAACTGGGAACTTTGGGGCTGAACTGGATCTGGATGAATCTGGTTTTAACACTTTAGCTGAGATGAGTAAAAATCGCACTGAAGGGAGAGCAGAAGGGCTTTGACATGTTTTTACTCAAGTTAAAGTAAAAAGTTTCCATCCAAGAAATGATTAAAGTAAAAAAGATTTTGGTAAAAAAGCAACAGAAGAACATAAATTATTTCATATTTAAAAATTGCATCATCCGATGTAATTTGATGATGTTGGCATTTTAAGGACCAGAATAAACATAATAAACAAAACAAAAATAATTTATATATATAAATTGTACCCAGTCTGAACTGAAGATATTAGTTTGTATGTAGCTCAACCTGACAGACTGTTAAAATATTTATTCCTGCTCATATATGATCCAGTGTTTTGTTCATGCTAACTTTATTTAAGCCAACATGAAGGAGTCCAACCTGCCTCAGAGCAGGAGGACAGTTTGTTTTATGAACTCAATCTGACATCAGTGATTATATGTGACTTCACATTATTTATTTGTCATAAACATGAAAGGCCAGAGTTTGATTTTACAGTTAATTCTAATAAATGATCTGCTTTTCTGTCTTTAATGTTCAGAATATCTATCAGATCTGTGCAGCTTTTCTGTTCTTCATGTTAATGAAGGTTCTGATAAATAGTTCATGAACTTGTTACTCATCCTCAGATGGGTTTAGAGATTTGACTTCTTCATCATCATGACGTTCCTGCAGACGCGTCTTCGCCCTGAAGCGTCTCTGTAAACGTTTCCATCGCATCACATTAAGATGAACTCAGAGTTGCATGTTTGTCCTGAGGGAAGAGAAGATCTGGGACTTTATTCAAGTCAGAGGAGCAGAAACCTGGACCACTGGAAGATCAGGCAGCAAATAGATGGAAACTTCAATAAAACAGGAAACAGACAGAAAGAAGCTCATGATGTGTCAAAATAAAATACTGCAATGTGTCACAGAAAAATAAACTCCATGAGATTGAACCTGTTTAAGAATCACCAACAATCATGGCAGAGTTTCCTTCAGGAGAGCAGATTTAAAAAAATCTATTGATGAACCTGATTCATTTTCTTCTTTTTGATCTTCCTGCTGAAGCATTTTGACTCTGAGCTAAAAGACTATTTGCTTTTTATTTTGTGCTTTAGATAAAACCAGGAAAGACGACGGCTCCAAGGGGAAACCAGACATCTACAGTAAGCTGCTGCTGCTGCTGCCTCAGTTTGCTGCGACAGCCAATCAGAAATCAGGATTTTCTTCTTCTCTGTTCTAATGCAGCGCCGTCCAAACCTGACGAGGGGAACGGCTTCCTGGACGGGTCTCTGCCGTGTCCTGAGGACCAGGCCCAGAGCTGCCAGCACGGCCAGTGTGAGATGAGGCTCAACCTGCCCACCTGCAGGTAGGAGTCCGGTCTGGGTCCAGAACCCATCCAGAACCCGGTCCAGAACGTGGTCCGGAACTCTCAACTAGTCCAAAACTCCCAACCAGTCCAGAACCTGGTCCAGAACTCCCAACCAGTCCAGAACCTGGTCCAGAACTCCCAACCGGTCCAGAACCTTGTCTGGAACTCCCAACCGGTCCAGAACCCGGTCCAGAACTCCCAACCCGTTCTAGAACTCCCAACCTATCTAAAACCTGGTCCAGAACTCCCAACCCGTCCAGAACTCCCAACAGGTCCAGAACTTGGTCCAGAACTCCCAACTGGTCCAGAACTCTCAACTGGTCCAGAACCCAGTCCAGAACTCCCAACCCTCCAGAACCTGGTCCAGATCCCAACCGGTCCCATCTGGTCCGATTCTCCCTGCATGTTCCAACTAATTTCACATCTTCAGCTGTTCTGTTGCTTTGTAAAATGAAACCCAACTGTCTGTGGTTGGAGGCTGTTTCAGTAACCATGGTAACCTGTGTGTGTGTGTGTGTGTGTGTGTGTGTGTGTGTGTGTGTGTGTGTGTGTGTTCCAGGTGCGACGCCGCGTACGGCGGCCCGTTCTGCGACCAGCTGCTGGACTTTAACATCCTGTATGTGGTTCCCAGCGGCCAGAAGCTGCACTATGTTCTCATCGCTGCCATCATCGGAGCCGTCCAGATCGCCGTCATCGTTGCCGTGGTGATGTGCTTCACCAGGTACGAACACCTGCTGCACATTCAGTACAAACGTTTAGAGATCGTGTCAACATTTCTGAGAAACTGGCAGTTAGAATAAATGAACAACCTGTGGATGCAGTACCAGGTGTCAGCCAGCAGGGGGCAGCAAACACATTTCCCTTTGAACAGAACAGCTGATGAAGATCAAGGACATAATTTACAAAAATGATTTTAACAATATTAAATATTAAGATGTTGCTCTGGAACATCCAGAGGTAAATTAGTCTGATCTTTAAATTTCTGTTGGTTTTTCTAAAGTTAATTTTGGCTGCATTTATTCAACGTTCTGCTTTTTGCGTCTCCTTGCTGTCATGCACTTCCTCTCCTGTCCTGCAGGAGGTGCAACAAGTCGAAACGCGGCCGCAGACAGAAGCAGCATCTGGGCCACTTCCCGTCAGGAACGTCTTCTCGGATGATGTAATCCGGTTTCCCCTCCTCATTTTTTTATATAAATCCAATAGTCCGGTTTTCGTATCACAGACAGACTGCAGTTTTATATCGACTTCCTGGTGCCTCTTTTATTATTTCCCCCTATTTTAAAGTATTTTATTTCTGATTTCTTAGAGGGGCCTTATTTGTCCGACTTCCCTTTATGTTTTGTGCGGATCTGTTTTTCTGTCCAGCTGCTTTCTGAACACTGTGGATCCAACAGGAAGCAGAACCTTTATTTATCTGATTGTATTGTTGCTGCAGCGCCACCTTCAGGCTGCTGTTTTTGTTTTCACCCTGTGAGACGCAGCCCGACTGTTTTACTGTTTGCTTTGGTTTTAAACCAGAATCTTGTTTCATATTTCATCCGGTTAAATCTGAAACATTCCGGATGATTCCGAACTTCCTGGTTCTGTTGCTGCTGCTGAAACATTGTGTCTCTTCCTGCAGGTGTTTTTCTGAAGCTGCAGCCTTCAGGTCGGATATTTAACATTCCAACATCTGATTCAAGATGATGACACCATTTGTGTTTTTGTTTTTAAAATAGAAAATCCATCCATGATCCATGTTGGGAATGAACCGACCAGCTGATACCAATTTTAGTCTCTGACTGATTTTTATGTTTTTAAGGGCCAAAACATGAAGGATAAAGAAAAATGGAGGTTATTTTACATGATGTTGATCTTTGAAATCCACATGAAAAATAGAGAATTAGAAGTTCAAACTCACCAGCAACTCCAGACCAAAGGATAGATGGATGATGGATGGATGGATTATGAATGGATGAAGGATGGATGGATGAGTTCATACATCCATCATATTCATTCATTATTCATTCATTATTGCTAAACAAATGTTGCTGATTGAAAAGTTCAAACTGGTTGTAATTTAAAACATTAAATGAATCAAAAACATTTTTCTGATGAATATTTAGAGCCACTCAGATAAAAAGCTGCTGACATCAGGCTCTGATCTGGGAGTCTCTGCTGCTCATTGAATTATTAAAACCCTTTAATTTAAAATCCTGACATTTAAACTTTGTTCAGATCTGCCTTTGGATCTGGAGTTGAAACATTTAATTGTTTACAGAAACTCCTAAGGTTTTGGTTCCTCTGAGCGGGTCGGTTCAGGTCGGTGCGTTTCTGCTGCTTCATCCGTTTCCTTTGGGGAAACGGTGGAGATGTTCTGAATATGCTGGTAATCCGTCCAAATCTGGAGTCAAGATGTTTTTTTTTTATCAATTTCAAAGCTGCTGAACTCAGGAACAGAAATTATGAGCCTGAATTTGGTTTCAGATTAATCTTCTAAGCATTTTGTTCCCATTTTGTTTATGATTTTATTTCTGACATTATTGTTGTTTCTCTGGAAAGTAAAATCATGATTTTGTTCCATATTTAAAGCTTTTCCCTTATATTTGATATAAAAGCTCAGATTAAAATGAAAGATTTGTTAGTTTAAATCTGTAAATCATTTAATCAGGCCCAGCTTTTCCCTTCCCGTGTCATTGGGCCTTCGCCCTCCAGGGGGCGCTGTGTACCTGGACTCCAGGGTGATCAGGGACCAATGGCGCCTTCTGCTGGTTGTTTTGTTTCGCTGCGTCTCACAGGGTCACAAACTGAAAATGTTACATTTTGTTCTTTATTCTGTTTGTTATGATGATGCACCTGAAAACCAAAATGCTGTTTTTTCTACTGCTTAATAATTAATGAGGTACAAGCTAACGTGTACAGGTTGTTATTATTATTTTTATTACAATTGTTGCTTCATTTCAGATGATGCCATTCCGGAAATGGATGCGGATGTTTTTGTGCGTGTTTGACGAGCCGAGGATAATTTAAAACGCTTGTTTTTCATATATAATTTGTAACGACGGTACGAACTGTGTTTTGTTGTGGTAGGAAGCGTAGATGGATAAACTGGCCGCAGGTTTCTCCATGTTCGCTGACCGGAGGTCAGAGTCTCTGGGATGTGGATCCTGCAGGATCTGGGCCTGATTTTACTGTAGATGTTGGTCCTGCATGAACAGTGACGTTGTTTAGACTGTGCTGTAGCTGAACTAGAATTAAATTATGATGTTTGAACCTCTGGGTCTTGGTTTCTGTTCTTTCTCTGATTCTGCATATTTAATCCAGGATGTTCACTAAAATAAAAGTTCTTCTGCTGCAGCAGAAAAGGTTAAAAGTTTCAGTAAGTAAACCAGAACAGATCAGAAGAGTTGGATAATATTTAAAATGCCAGTCAGAGTCTTCAATCAAAATGTTTTCAGTCTCGTATCTGTAGAGTTTAGGCTGAACCGACATGTTTACAGGATGAAGATTAAATGGAGCATGAAGGTAATTAATTTATAAACATGTCCTACACAAAGTTAATTCTTGGTGATGACAATGATTTTTATTTTGAAACCTGAGGAACATTGTATGTTTATACAATTAATAATTATACATTTGTTCTTGAAAGCACCAATATAGTAATTAGTGTAACATTATGATACACATAATTAGTTACATTAGACTCTGGAACAATCGTAACTTTATTGATCTGAAGTAGAAATCTGGCTAATTTCAGCTGCTGGCCTGTAAAACTGAAACTGAAGTGAATCAGAAGTGAAAATCGGTGCCAATAATCTGTCCAAGTCATGAAGGTGGGATAAATATAGCAGGATAATTATAGGCAGCAGCTGATGGGGGTTAAACGGTGGGGGATCCCCGACTGTCTGATTCCTTCCCTCTTTTCTCACCTCTTGTTTTCCTCCTAACACCTGTTCTCATCATTTTTCCTCTTTTTATCCCTCAGCTGCTCTACAAGGTTTTAATTTTGAATTAGGTTTGAATTGGTTTTGTCCCTAACATGTACTGGTCTACAGAAAGGTTCACTTAAGACATTATAAATACTCTTTATTCTTAATAGTTATAGTACAGCAGCTCAAAGAACCTGATAAAGTTTTTAGCTGTTAGCCATGACGGTTGTAGTTTTCTGATGGATCAATATGTAAAATATTGATCAGGTAATTTAATATTAGAGTTATAGAGTGCAGTACCACTGATGGCCTCTAGAGGCTCACATGAGCTCCAGTGTTTCATGCATCAGGTCTAGTTTTCTGTATCTGATTCATATCAACAAACTCAAGAATTTCAGTTTCTGTTAAATAAATAGTGAAATATTTGAACTTATTTCTGTTTCATTTCAAAGACTCTGAACTGTTTGCTCCTCCCACTACAGACCACGCCCCTTTTGGACCATTTTTAAGTACCTGTTTTCTACCAAGATGGCCGCCATGGCAGCATGTGCCTTAATGAAACCTGACCTGTCAGTTGTCCAACTGTGGGAGGCGACAAGAAGGTCTAAACCTGGAGGGAAGGATTATGACAGAAGAAGTGAAAAGTTGTCGGATGACAGACATGGTGGGAGTTTCCAGCGTTTAATACTCTGATCTCTGAAACAAGCAGAGGGAGTCGCTTTACCACTGCTGTATTTTTAGCAGTGGAGAACAGAGAAACACTGGGAAACATGCCAGTCATCACTGGTCTGAACAACTGGCTTTACTTTCTGTCTGATTGGTCAGTTTCTCCATGCCAATGTAACTACTTAGTTTAATTAGCAATAAACTCAGCAATAAAGTTACTTTTATTCTAGAGTCACACAGGAGGATAAGCACAGACATAGGTGAATTTTGGGTCTATTGCCCTCTACAGGACATCCTAAGAACTAATAAGACAACACATTAAACATACAGACAGACCTGCGTGGTTTATGGGGTTTACACCAGTAAAAACTTTACAAATATATTGAATTACTAATATATTGCCAATAAATCTACATATATATTGTGCAGGTTTTGGGTGAATATCAGTGCAGCTCATTCATCCTCTTGGTGTTTCTTTGGCTCAGGTTACTTCAGCTCCTCCCTCCCTCCCAGGTCCAACAGGGTGGAGAGTTAAACTTGATCCGAACGCCATCAGGGTCAACCTCCAGTTGTAGAGGGTGAGCTGGTCCTTCTGCCTTCTCGCTGTCTCTTCTCTATCTCACTCCTCAGCCCTCAGGCTGTGGTTCTCGGTTCTTTATCACCACTAACTTTCACAGATTCTGCAGGGTTTTTATCTCCCTTCATCTCTTCTTTCATTTTCATTTGGATCATTGAAGTCAAGCAACCAACTGACCAGACAGTTGAAAGACCAACCAGCCAGCAAGAATGACGGACAAACCGGTGCTGCCAGCAGGAGGCGGAGATGATGCCGGCGGCATCATGGCGCTGCTGGAGCGTGTGGCTGGCCTGATGGACAACGTCCAGGTCACACAGCAGCGCATGGAGGAGCGTCAGCTGGAGCTGGAGAACACGGTGAAAACCATCCAGGCCGACGTCGTCAAACTCACCAACGATCACGCAAACACCAGCTCCACGGTCAGCCGGCTGCTGGAGAAAACCCGCAAGGTCAGCTGCCACATCAAGGATGTCAGGGTCCGGGTGGAGAACCAGAACCTCAGGGTGAAGAAGGTGGAGGCCACACAGGGGGACCTGCTCGCCAAGAACAAGTTCAGGGTGGTCATTTACCAGGTGAGGCTCACAGGACCAACATTTACAACCATTCTGATGTTTGTTGGCTCTGGAAAAACTTCTCAAACTGTTTTCCTTAGTAATGATTGCATTGGGTTGATTCAGCTTAATGTCAGCTGCATGGAAAACAGTCAACAGATTCAAGAGACATGGCTGGATTTGAACAAAATCATGATGCATAAATTCAGCTGCTTACAGTCCTGACTGACCGAATCAGATGACCGTCTTTCAACTTTAGGTAGAAAATGATTAGATGATCGACTGATCGGATCAAACAGTGAAAAGTTTCACATACGATTAAAACTGCTGTTAGAAACTCAAAGCAGCCGTAGGTCCAACCTGTTAAAACGCATATTTGTTAATTTTTTAGTGAATAAAAATCACCTTAATCATGTTAACAAGAGAAGAATAATTCATTTAAGGGATGTAAATACAGAAGAATTGTCCATTCAGTGAAAGCTGAAGACACTAATAATAATAATTTTATTAATACCAAAGTTTGTTTCATCAGAATTTTTTTTAATCTCTACAGAGTTTTAGAAAAGGTTTTGGTAAATTAATCTTTGTTTATATGTCTCTTTTAATCCAAATGTGAGTTTATTTAATCTGAATGTTGGAGGTCAAATGTCATCAGGCCTCGTTTTACTCCTCAGGCCTTCGCAGTCAGCAGCTGCCAGCATGACGGCGTCTCGGTTATTTTAGTTCTGCAGAGACGTCAACCTGCTGAAGGGCCACAGATCTGAGCTACTAATGAGTTTATTGGAGAAATAAAACATTTTGGCTGCTTAAATCCATCAGCTACATTTTGAAACCATTCAATGGTAACACGTTGCATCTCTCTAAATGAAACAGGGAAATAACAGCAGTGTGAGGTTTGGATGTATTACTCACTTTTAGTTTTGGTTACCTGCACAATATTCAGCAGTAGCTCCAAATACTTTTCTATAATTACTTTATTTTCTTTTCATTAAGTCTTTCACATAGAAAAGAGCTCAAATCCAGTCATGCCTGTAAACTAAGACCTACAGAAAAACCATTTGATATTCAGAGATTTTCCTGCATCCCTACATTATGTCTCAGGTCTAAAGGTAGGAGCTGGTAGCCGAATATAAATGTCCCAAAGTTACTGTTTAAACAGAGCAGCAAGTGTTGAGCCCAGAGCTGCTGTAGATAAATGACTGAGCCAGCTGAGAGCTGAGGGCCGAGTTATTCTGAGTCTGAACCGCCACCATCTCCTAATATAGCGCTCTGCTAATCTTTGGCCAATCAATGTTTCTGAGCTGCTACCTGCTCCGATGGCAGGTTTAAGAAGAACAATTAGGAAAAGTTTTTATGCATTTGCTTGGATTAAAATTTGTTGATATAGATTTAGCAAGATAGACTTGATCCTCTAGGTTAAATGATCATTTCTCTCTTAAGTTTTGTTGCAGTCAGTGAACACTATGCTACGAAACATGCTAGTTTCATGTGTTCTGACTAAACCTTAGTTAATACTTTATCTTCCTTCATTATTGTCGTTGTTTTTTGGACAATAAGCTAACAGTAATCCAGCCCTCCAGGTGAAGATGTCCTAACTTTGTTAGCTGCCAGCTTGTTAGCAGCTGAAGCTACTTGTCGGCTCATCGTGCAGCTCGGTTATGGCAGGCAGGAAATGTCAGCCTATCAGGTGTCAGGAGGCTCCAGTGATGCCTGAAATCAAAGAAGCTGATTTTCCCCATTAACATGATTCCAATTTACTGGTTTATGACATTTCACTTTGTCATTATTCCAATAATATTTACAAAGAAACTTCACATTCCTGGACTCACAGAACAGATGATCCATGATCTCAGTGGATTGATTTGGTTCAGGCTGGTTAAACAGGCTTAGAAGATTTATGGCCCTTCATTCTGTCCATCTGTCACATTTGGCTGCATCAATCGTTTAGTTTGGGTATTTAGGGATTTTTGTTGGATAGTTTAGGATCAGAAAGTCATTGTGATGTTAACTACCACGGTTGATCCAAACATTTATTCTGTTTACTGGCCAGCAGAGTTTGTTTCTCTTTCCACTGGTCCCAGTATGAATGACTGAGGTCTGTTTAATCATGAGTCTGACTCAGTTCGCTGCTCATTCGTCAACATTTTTCTGAAACCTGACCTGTTAGCGACAGTCGCTCTGTGATGCAGCTGGAAGCTGCAGCTCTCTGACATGTTTAGCTTCCTGCAGCCTGGCGCTGAGCTGCAGAAACAGGTGCTGCAGTTTATTTCTGGAGGCAGGATCAAGACCTGCACACTCACCCCCTAAGTCTGGATGACACATTGTGACCAGCAACAGATTTAAGCCTGACATCATCATTAAACTGTCTGAGAAGAAAAGTTAGTGCATAGAACATCTAGATGCTGATATTTGATGTGTTGCTGTTTCTCAGGGTGACCAGGAAGTTAAAGCCATCACACCAGGTAACGAGCCGGCAGAGTCCGGCGGTGCAGCTGCAGCAAGGCCTGAGGTGGAACCAGACAAGTTTGAACTTCCTCCAGAGTCGGACGAAGAGTACATGGTTGTGGAGGAAGCAGATTCCTCATCAGCCGGTCGGATGAAGAAGACAGGCTTGACTCGCATCGAGAGCTTCAAGGCCACTTTCTCCAAGGAGAACATGAGCAAGACCCGCGAGAACCTCGGCACCAAAGTCAACAAATTCGGCGAGCGAATCGTAACGGCCGAAAGGCGCGAGAAGATCCGCCAGTCTGGCGAGAAGCTGAAGCAGTCAGGCGAGAAGCTGAAGGAGACCTTCACCAAGACGGTCCCGGCGAAGCTGAACCTGAAGAAAGAGAGGACTGTGGCTGAGGGTCAGGAAGGAGCAGAGGGAGCAGCAGAGGGAGCCGTTCCAGTTCCTCCTCCTAAAGGCCGTAAGAGCAGCCCAGCAGCAGCCAGGGCAGCTGAAGACCAGGCCAAGGCGGCCGAGTCTGAAGTTCCCATGTACGACATGAAGCAGCTGTCATAAACAGGACAGGTGGCCCGTTTTCTTGGACCTGAGGCCACAGAGAGAGCAGGATGTGGTTCTGAGGAGGAAGTTCTCTGATTGTAGAAACGATCGAATCACCTTAACATGACTGAACACTGAGACAAGAACAGATTCCTGGAATCACTGGGATGTTTGATGTTTCCAGAACATTCACCATCACATGACAGCATTTGGTCATTTCTGTTTGTGTTACTGTGTCTGATTGAAATGTGTTAGGAGTTTATCACAAACTGCTGCTGCTGCTCACTGATTTGCATGTTGAAGTTGAAATGTTGGACAGAATGAGTTTGTGGAACGTTTTGTTCCTAAATATGTTGAAAAATGAGGAAAAGTGAAGTAGAATAAAGTTAATTTCTTTGTTTGGAAATAAAAGTCAGGATAAGATGTTTTGCTCCACACATAAAGCAGAAAATGAACAAAACACCCAGATTACAGTTTGTACCATCAGATTTGAACTGATCCCTCTAACTTGTGGTTTTCTTTAAAGTTTGATGATTCAATAATTAACAGCATTATTTTTATTAATGCTGTAAAGTATAAATAATCTATGCATTTTTATTGATTACTGTATGTATGTAGACATGTAGCTTTCTTCACTTTGGTTCTGATCATAATTACATTTTCTTTTCATAATGTAGGCGGTTAAATTAAAGCATTTGCGTTTTCATATTTATGTACTGTAGTCTTACAGATAAAAATATTCCACTTGAAGGCGATAAGAATAAAATCTAACTTGTCCAGTTTTGAAGGAAAGTGACTGAACAGTGAGGGGAAATGAGCTAAAGGCAAATAAAGCACTGAGGTTTTGTTGTGTTTTTGTTTTATTCTTTGAATATTTAACTAATGATGGTGTTTTATTGTGAATATAATGTATTTACTCTTTTGGTAAATTATGAGTTTGTGATTAACATGAAATTTCAATTTCAGTGACGTAGGTCTGGACTACTGCTAGGGTTACAATAAAGAAATCACTTCAATAAAACTCATCTAACATCACGAAGCTGACAGAATCTCTCAACGTAAAGCGTCATGCACAGATAAGAGGAAATGAGAATTATTCACTTCATAAATATAAAACTCCAGATGAGTTTTATATTTTACCTTCAGAAAAAAATGAAAATAATAATAATTTCATTAAAATCAGCAAGAAAAGTTTCTTCCTCCTACTGAAGAAACCATCATTGACTCACTGAGCTGTTAGCAGAAGCAGCAGATAAAATCAGTAGAGCTGCATAAGAATGTTCAGAAAACATCTAAAATATATAAAAACATCCAGAAACGTCATCAGGATGGAGTAAAATGCAGCCGAATGAAATTAACTTTATCCATATTTATTGGCTACAGGTTGACAACAAATAAAAAAAATACAGTTGAATCAAGTTCAGATCAAATTAAGCCACTAAATGGAGCTTAGATTGAATTTCATCATAATTTTATCAAAGAGACAAACGAATAATAAATGTGAAGACAGGATAAAAGAAACTGTAACAAAATCTTTCAATTCAGAATCATCATGATCCAGTCAGAGTCTCTTTAGACTCAAACTGCTGCAGCTTCTGAGGATCAGCAGGAAACGGAGACGATTCTCTTCTTTACAAAGTTAATCACCAAAACCTGCAGAGAGAAGAAAGAACCAGAGATCAGATCAGTGAGTTTCCAGCTTCTCTCCAGCAGCAGCAGTCAGTGACGCAGCACCTCCAGTAGAAAGAGCAGCAGGACCTTCAGTCGTGTTCAGAGCAGCTTCCTCTCAGCTCTCATCTCAACGTGTTGCAGTGACACACTGAGCTCCAAGCTCACACACCTACACACACTTTCAGCATCCAGGCTGCTTCCTCTGCAGGTTCCACTCAAGTCCACAGTGGAAACAAACTGCTGAGACCTGAAGCTTCACTGCTGCTCCAACACTGGAGGGATGGATTTGCTGCTGCTGCATTTCAACACAAACTGCTGCTGATCAACAAACATCTGCTGCTGGACATCAGCTGACTGAGCAACATGGAGGCTGTCTGTCCCTGAACACATCTGGATGAGACTGAGGACAGGAGGACACATGTCCACATGTGAGGACTGGACTGGAGCAGGAAGAGCAGCTGCTGACTGAAGGAATGATGGTTTGTGAAACCAGAGTTTCCAGTGGTTTCCAGGCTGCAGTCAGACTGATCTCAGAGCTGAGACCAACATCAACCTGATCACTTGTTTCCTGTTGAACTGAGAGAACAAGCAGATCTGAGATCAGATCTG
>CAEGAF010099069.1:0-81677 GCA_903067075.1 Micropoecilia bifurca | reverse complement strand
TGTCCCTAGGTGTGCCTGGTTGTTTGTCCTGTATGTCTCTGTGTTGCCCTGCGACAGACTGGCGACCTGTCCAGGGCGTACCCTGCCTCTCGCCCGGAACGTTAGCTGGAGATAGGCACCAGCAACCCTCCCGACCCCTCTAAGGGACAAGGGTGCAAAGAAAATGGATGGATGGATGTATTTGAAATGTTCCTTTTCATCCCTCCTTGTCTTTACTTTTTTATATAGTCAGGTTGTGTTTACAAGAGCTCCCAACTAAATACCCACGAATTAATCAAAGCTAACTTGACCAAATTGTGACTGCTTAGTTGACAAATGTTGAATGAGCGAGCTCCGTTTGTTCTTCGGAAGGAGTAGATGAAACTCCTTCACCGCCCTTCCTGTGTGTGTGTGTGTGTGTGTGTGTGTGTGTGTGTGTGTGTGTGTGTGTGTGTGTGTGTGTGTGTGATGGAAGGCAGATCACCAGAGCACGTTAACTTTGACCAACCAGATACTTTGCTGTGAACATATTTTCCCACAGATTCAAACCGATTTAGCCGGAAAGTGTGCAGAATTTTCAGTTATCAACAATAAAATAAAATTTAATTAAAACAGGTTTGCGCAAAACAATTCTATGACTTCAATGATCAGAATTAGGTTAGCTAATAAAACAAATATAGAAAACAAATAATTATTCAAAAACACGTAAGGTGGTCGAGACGGTTTTTTATGGCGACCGAGTGGACGCGTAATGCGAGTACAGTCGCAAACAGGAACGTCAAAGACGTACAACTTAATTCTTTTAATCGGTTTTGGAACAATTTGAATCGAATTTCCAGGACTTGGAATTGCGATTCTCTGTAGAGCCAATTTTTTTTTCTGTCTGCACCTCTAATAACAAAACTCCCTGTTGGTCTGATCTGATGAAAGACCGACTGACTTTAATACTTTCCTCACTATGTCAGGATGTGAGGAGAAGAGGATGATGGGACTGAAGAGAACCAAAGTGCATGAAATGTAGAATGCAGCTTGAGGTTTGGCAACTTAAACGCACCGTCTGAATTGTCAGGGCAAAGTGTTGATTTATTCTGCAGAACGCGAGAAAGGCTGTCCAGTGTCAGTCAGACAAAACTGAATATGAATCACCAAATATTACTACGTGAAAATGATCTAAATGTTTACATTTAAAGGAAGCCAGCTTATGGAAGAGGAGGGGTAGCTATAAGTTTTGAGTTTTTCATTTCCCCTGATGGAAAGCCAAGAGTCAGCGGAAAAGTAGGGCCCCGTATCACACGTACGATGACATAATTTGAGTTATTAACGGTGTGTGAGCGAACAGAGGAAAGACGCGGCGAAATACAAAACAGACTTCATCTTTCTGAGTCCAGGAATAGAACCAGTTTCTATTCCCGTTAACCTCTGAAGATGAAAGGTCTTGAGAGCTGAGTGGCTCTACTGTCGATAGCTGCAGCTCGTCTCGCGCTGCTCGGCTTTCGTTTTGTTCGCGGTGAGACTTTTCACTTTTGCTTAAAGTCAGACCCAAAGTGAAGTCCTGGAGTCCGGGTCTCCTAATGAAACGCCGGTAAAAAAAAAAAAAAATCTGTTTAGCGCGACCTTACACAGACATGTCGGAAGCGAGGGGAAAAAGATATGGGTGGGAAAACATTCTCTAATGAAATTTTGATTACTGTGTAAATATTTTCAAAATCATATGCAATTACCAGAGGGCCTTATCTCCCCATGCGACTTTTCTTTCCATTTGCCAGGAAAGTGCAACGTCTGTGAGTTAGCCTTTCTCAAATAGCACTTTAAACAGGCCCAATAACCACAGAAAGAACGACTTTTACATTAAACCTGAGACGCTTCAGGGCTTCCACCAACTATTATTATTAGTAGGTGGAACATACCTGCCAAAAGATACATGGTGCTTATTTCCCCCTTTTTAGGTTTTCATTGGGTGACGACATGAAATGAGGCAACATAATAGACTTTAGGGTCATATAAAGATCTGCATGTGGTTGTTATGGAATACATTTGTATTTTGGTTAATTACATATCAGATGAAGGTGATTCACTTAAATTCCACAGAAAAACATGTATTTATCAGGCCCTTTTCATTTTTTTGTCCTTTAAAAGATTTTGTCCAATGCGTCCGTCGTCCATTTTTTTTGTGGCAACAACTGTGACGTGAAAGGAAGCTGATAACCTTATGTGAATCATCAAGCCTGCAACACGTACAGCACAGAGAAAACTAAACAAGAAGGCACTGTGCAACAAATCTCCACGCAGCCCTGTCATCCTGCTCTGCTCCCATCAGTCACACATCCCAGATGATGCGCTCTTGACTCAATAAACGACAAGGCGGAGCTGGAAGATTGTTTATATTAAAAACTAAAAATGGGAAAAGTTACACCACTTATTCAAAAGGTGGTCTAAAAACTAAATCTGTAAAATTGTAATTAACATAATGTGTCGGTTTTACTTCAAGCCTATGATTAAAGCTAATTGATCAGATCGAGGATTTTTCAGGCCCGATCTAAACTCTAGTATGTAAAATCTTTGGTGCTGTGTTTTGGTTCTCACTTGATATTTTGGGTTACTATTACCATTAATATCTTTCCATATATGTTCATTCTGTTTGTTGAGGTTTTTAGTATTTTCATGACTTCTGTTCTCTGTAGAAGAGAACTCATTAGTGTGGTTTTACTGTTCCTTTTTTTCCCCTCTGGTTCTTATTTCCCTCACTCATTGTTTATGAGTTACCTTTCCTCAGATGCATGCTTTTATTGTCCCCAGCTTTTCTGAATCCACCTGGGAAGCCTCACCAGTTTCCTACATCACCTCAACAACATTAATATTCCTGGTTTCTGGATTACTCCATTAATATCTTTTTCCCATCCTGCTTTGAAAACTCGGTTACATTCGATGACAAGAATGTACAAACATCTACGATCAAGGCTTGTTAACTGGATTTAGGTTAGGATTTAACTGGCTCAGTCCATAAATATGCTTTGATCTAAACCTTTTTGTCGTAATTCTTGTCACCACTGGAAAAAAACAAAAGTCCATCCCAGTCTAAGGTACTTTTCAAGCTCTTTCATCTAAGATTTCACTACCTTTAGCTGAAACGTTGCCATAAACTGACCAGCTTCCCTGTTCTTATTGATGTAAATCTTCCCAGTAGGAAGACGCCACCATGTATCACACAGAGCATTTTCAATGTAGGACTGAAACTTTGATTTTTGTTTCAATTAACCAGAGGAAATTCTTCCACCTGGGCTGCACAGTGGTGCAGTTGGTAGAGCTGTTGCCTTGCAACAAGAAGGTTCTGGGTTCGATTCCTGTCTCTGTGCATGGAGTTTGCATGTTCTCCCTGTCCATGCATAGGTTTTCTCCGGGTACTCCGGTTTCTTCCCACAGTCCAAAAACATGACTGCCAGGTTAATTAGCCTCTCCAAATTGTCCCTAGGTGTGAGTGTGTGTGTGTGTGCATGGTTGTTTGTCCTGTGTGTCTCTGTGTTGCCCAGGGTGACCCTGCCTCTCATCCAGAATGTTAGCTGGAGATAGGCACCAGCAAGGCACAAGGACAGGAAATAGTGGGAAAGACATGCAGCAAGTGGTCAAGGACAACCACATTGAGGACTGGAGCCTTTGTACATGGTGGACCAACATTGCTAACCATATTTTTGCATACTCCCACAGGTATTGTGAATATTTATTTAATATTTACCTCAGCTTTAAGTCTTTGAAGAGAGAACGTCTCCTTGTCTTCACCCTAGTCTTCAGCTCTTTCCACGGATTCTCAATCAGTCTAATATCAGGACACTGATCTCCACAACTTGTTGCCTAAACAAAATGTTTAATTTAAACCTACATCTGCCAGTTTTGTGTCCCACTTGTCTTTAAAGTAGTGCTGTTCATCCCATCGTTTTTGAAGATTTTCTACATTACAGCATCGGGTGCGTGCTGAATGGCGTCTAATCTTTCGAAACGAAGCTAGAAACTTCTGAGGAATTACGAGCAGGACTGCATCGCTCCGCCACCGGTGTGGCATACATTCATCAGTGCCCAGACCAACTCTGTTGACTGAAGGGCGTGAAGTGGAATCTTGAATTTTTGTATATCACTTTCTCTTTTCAGCCTTAGTTTGTTTTTTTCCTGTCACAGAAGGTTTGCCTGCTGATAAGCTGCTTGTGCTTTAAAGCGGCTGCGTTTACCCAGGAAGCCAGTATGTGGTCAGACCTGTCCTGGATAAACCAAGGGGTTGATGTATGGTGATGTCTTTACCTCACGATGTTGACTCAAGTGCCTCGCTGTGCGCAGTGCGTCACTTAAGAGTTATGTCACCCTGATAGGCATGGTGAGGATAAATTAAAGCAAAAGCCTAGACGCTGCGTGTACCCAGCTAATTTACTACGTACCGTAGCCTATTTCTCATCAGCTTGGGGAAACGGCTTTTAAGATAGAAAAAAAAGGATTATAATAATTATAGTCGAGGGGTTCAGCGTCAGCGTACCAAACATCGTATTATTTGAAAAAGATAAGTCCTGATGCTAATCTCCCTATCTGGTCGTTTTGTCAACGCATCAACTCAATAAAACAATGTCAGATTGGAAAGGTTCCTATTTTTGTCAAAGCTCATGGTCCCTATTTCCTTAGGGAGGCTTTGTCGTGTTTTTCCTGATACTCCAGCCTCAAACAATGTCAAAAGGGGAAGAAATGTGTGGGACTGTATCTGCATTTTTAAGTGTGCATGTCCTAAGGGAATTGCTTTTTTGTTTTTTTTAATTCTTTTGAAACAAATTAGTCAAACCAAACACTAAGCTCCAAATGGTGACATGGTCATTTTAAATTCTAATTAACTTCCATCAGGAGGATCCTGGTGTGTCACTACAGATTGTGTGTTGCGTCATAACCTCTCACATAACATAGTTACTTTATCGTTTCTCCAGATTCCAGTGATCTGCCGATCAGCTGCCATTGAGCTCTTCGTCTTCAACCCGACAAAAACAACAAAGTCCCTCCGATCTCTTTTGTTGTAATTTCACTTCATTTACTTTCAGGCTTACAGTGTTTATGAAAACTTTAGGTAAATTTGACATGATTCATATTTTTTGTCTGTTTTTGATGTTGGACCACAATGCTCCGATCTGTCCTGGTCTTTGATCGTCTGACATAATACAAGAAGTTGTTTCTCCTCCTCCTCCATTATTAGTCCTATAGGAAAATGTAGCTTCATGTAGCTTCATCTACGCCACTTGGCTGCAAGGCCTCGTTAGAGAGGAATGCAAGCAAAGAGACAGGATGTGAAGTTGGAGGCTAATCAAGTAGGTCACCGCTCTGGGTCTGCAGGTTACAACCTCTTTTATGTTCAGAAATACTTCGGAACATAAATGAACCTACTTCTGAACCATAGGGACCAAAATAACAGATTTATCTTGGGCCCCACGGCATTAATGCACTGCAAGTTTTTGTCTATAGTTTGATTGGATTTTACAAAATGATATATTTTCAGAGATATAATAGTTATCAAGTTAAACGTTAACTGGAAGAATCAAAAGTCATTTAAACAACCAAAAGTTCCCAATGCCCTGAAAACCTCATCTACTGCCCATTTACACCATTTACTGATGGCTTTATTTCACTAACGGACATAAAATAGTTCTTGACTTATTTCACTTATATTTTACTTTAAAGGAGGACAAAATTTATAAGAAGTTAAAGGGTAGTGAATGCAAAACAACCAGGTTCAGTTATGCATCCCTAAACAACATGGATAGATTTAGTCTTGCACAAAACATGACGGTTACCTCAACTGGTCTCTTTAAACTGTCCTTCCTAGTTTTGAGACACATCGTGAAATGTTTTGAAGTCTATTTTGACAGAAATGATTAAATAACCAGCCCCCTTAATGCAGAGAGGCAGACATTTAGCTTTTACTACCTCTGCTGATTTAAAGATGATTCACACCCTGTTTAGTCAGCTCTAATCCAACTTTTGCCTAGAAAGTCAGAGATGTTTGGGGAGATGTGAATGTATAAATTGAACTCTGATGTGGATTTAAAAAAGTGATTCTGATTGGCTGACTTGAACTCTGATGCAGTTCCAATGCAATATGTGAATGCCAAGTGGACCGGAGACGCTCTCCAAAAGCAGGAAGCAGACTATGGCTCATGGCATTCTGGGTAAATACAGCCAAAACAAACGTGAGAGTCTAACGCTAGCAGATAAAATGGGAGAAACATCCTACAATCGCTAAAATCTTTCACCACTCCATTTTGGTTTACGCTCAGCGTCTTCTTTGGAGGTTTTTGTTTTGTTTCCCCCTGTGGTTCTTGGTGCAGCGCCACCACAGGAGAGGAGGAGAATAGGTTGCTGAAAGGGTTTGGCTCATTTGAACCAGAGCAATGTGAAAGAGAACTGCATCAGTTGAAAATGTAACAAGTGCTGCTTTTTTGCTCCGCAATTGAACTGAGGGAAAACCTTGTGAAGTCCAGATACTGGTCATAGTTCCTCTAAAGCCCAGGATGGCTGAGGGTCGACAGCTCAGGTTGTACACTGAGCCTAGTTAACAACCTGACCAAATCCAAAAAGGGAAATAGTCTTGAGGCCTGACAAACTGCCCAAACAGTTTTCAATATTTCAGTATCTCTCTAAAAATCATGGAAAAGACACGAGCTGCTCAAACTTGAACAGCACGAGGTGGATTAACTTGAGAGTTTTTTTCCCGTAACAAATAAAAATTTTGAATTATGCTGATGACTTACGATGAGACTTGAGGAATAAGCTGCTCTTGCTGTGTACATTGGAAGTTGAAAATAGGACAAAGTGTCTTTCCATGCCTGTGGAAATACTTCTGGTCAAGAACATTGCCAGAGGAGTTGAGATGTTCTACAATCTCTCCTCAGATTCATGAGTTCCTCATTTAGTCGGGACATAGGGTTCTTCTTTAGACTTTCCAGGTTCTTAATAGGAGCAGAGGAGTCCAGTAATTCATGAAGCACAAGATTAAAATTCAGAAAGTGTCCATACGAGTGAAGATGGACTACTCATGGATTAACTGTGCACTCGGCTTCAGGGCTGAAGTGACATGAGGGGAATGTTTTTCCATCAGGTCTGCTAAAGTTGCATAACATTTAGTGAATCAGTGATGTTTAATATTTATCAGTGGTTTATGAATGTACAAGTCATTTACTATTTCTAGTCTTCTCAATATGAGTCAGGGGTTACACTCTCTTTCTGGAAGCTTCTTTAAAGACTGGAACTCCTAACCTATGATTGTATGATCAAAAATGAAGAAGAGATTAACCATCTGATAGAAACAAATCCTCCAGCCTTCTGGTTGAGTACTTAGGATCATCATGAAATGAATAGGATCTGTCCAGCATGTGTCTCTTACCCCATCACCACTGGAAGTATGAATACTCTATAAGGACAAGGGCAAAAAATCTAATCTCTAAACAAGGACAGATGATCTGGAAGCAATTGTTTGCTAGAGGCATGGACTCCAACTTTTAAATTTTACCCAATCGTTAACGTTTGCCTGTGACATATGTAGCAAACAAGTTCAACACTATGAAGCTTACCGGAAACTGCCTGAACTGTAAACAACCATCCTCCACTGGGAAGAGAGACATGCCAAACCGAACAGAACTGTTACTGTTAATTTGATATTTGGAAGCGTGGCCAACACGGACTTAACGACTTCGTTGACTTCCTTCATTGCTAAAGCTACAGGCAGACTACAAGTGTAAAACAGCACAGAAATCAACGTCATTGTTTGCAACTTCTACCAGAGGAAATCCAAGTTGATGAGAGAAAGCGCAGAAGAAGGGGCAAAAGAAATGAGAATCAAGCTGAATTGGGTTGGGAGGCAATGACCAAGCAACCTGCTTACCTAAGTGACTGACTCATTTTCTTAGACCAGAAGTTTAATCAACTTGTTCTGAACTTGTTTCTGAAGCGCTAATGAACAGGTAGCCTGTACCTGCAGGCTGTGGCTGCTGGTAGAGGTCCCAGCCCCCCGCAGAGAGCTGGAAGGGGCCCAAGCGGGGATGGAAAATGGGCGAGTGAGGGAACAAAGGAGGCAACCAGGACCACACTGAGCTCCAGCAGGAATCGTGGCGTCTCTCTACAAAACACGCTGTGATTGACCTCCATACCTACACAAGTGCAGTCGATGATTCCAGTCAGAACAACGAACCCCATCTGTCACTTATACTGTACTTAACGCCGCTCTTCTGCCTCCGCTACGCCAGTGGGCAGACTGGGGGGATGGCAGCCACACTAATCAAACATGTTTCGGTTTTCGGTGCCAAAGAAAACTCCGACCTCTGTCATATCACGAAACTATTTTCCCATTAGTGATTTATGGCAGCCTTTATAAAAACAGACCAAATTTATCAATCAGGACAGATTCTTGATTAAAGATCAGTCTGTTTAGCTGCTCAGCTTCTTTCATATCTCAAGCTTTTTTCTTTTTTTTTTGTTCTCAGAAAAGCCATCCATTTTTTATTAGCTCTAATGAGAAATGGCCAATTTTCATTCCAGCACAAGATGGTTTCAAATTTGAAATGTGTCAACGGCTGTGTGGGTTGGACAAAATCCAAGTAAAACTCACATTCCCTCGGAGTTCAGCGAACATGTCGTATGGCTGATAATTTCATGTTTTGATAAACATGATGAAGCCGTTATCTGTCGCTCTACTAACGTATGCCGTCACAGGTTTTAGCTCAGAGTTATAGCCAATAGAGACCCAACTTATTTTTTTTCTTTAAGGCCTCATGGGGGAAAACAGACGAATTAAAAAAAAGACACTTGTGTAAGATGGTGCTCCATCCCCAGGCCTTTTCTTTTTTTTTTTTTCTTCCTGTATCAGTGCGTAACTGTGGCAACCGCGCTCCTATACAGCAGACCGGCGCAGAGCTGCAGGAAATAGATTTAAGAGCCTCCATGAAAGGTCGCACCAGTGACTCATCTGTAAAGTGGATCAATTGACTTCCAGCTGAACGTAACCCTAAGGTGGCAGTTCAGAGCAGCAAAATTCAAACCACAACAGGTGTCATTTGGTGGTTGTAAAATAAAATAAAAATCAAAGCATAATTTGACGACATTTTACACAAAGGGGGGAAGACGTGATATTTTTGTAGGCAGATTATTTTTTGAACCGATTTTTTTGAGCTGACTTTTTCCAACTGTGTTTTTAACACTTGTCATGTAAATGAATGTAAGATGCAGCAGAACTAAATCTACAGTGTTTATCACAAAATGATTAGAAAATATCTTTCCGCATTACACTTTTTTTTTTTGCACCTGTTACATGTGTGCATAATCCATCCTTATTAAGGCCTGATGGCGCTGCTGCTGCTGTAAGAGCACATTTTCACCTCTCATCAGGGACAATTTAACGTATACTCTGTGACCCAGGCGTCGAGAGTCGCTGATAGGCAATCTCGGCATCGCTCTGCTTGTTTGTCAGGGTTTGACACAACAAAGCCTTCTCTGGGCAACAGTGTCACGTCTCCATTTCATATCCTGAATCCCGTTACAGGAGTCCCATAAAGTGCGGGAAATACTGATCGTCCCACCTGCCTCGTGGCGCCACGCACCAGTTCATCAGTTATAATCCCCAAACTGCACTAGTTAGAAACATTTCTTTACATCTATGAAAATATCAACTTAATAATTACCCTGACAGTTTGTTGCAGGGATTCTACAAACTTCCATGTTCAAAGCTCCAAATCTGATTTCTAGATAATCTCAAAGGTCTTTGACAATCTTTGGTGAGCAAATCCTTTTCATTGGGTTTGTTTACGAGCAGGTTAAAAGACATTTTGATGATAATCCTGGAGAGTAACGTCTGGAGCCCACTGACTTTAGAGTAGGTTTCATGCCTGAACAAATCAAGCACCTTTCTTTTACTGTTCGCAATAAATAACATTGACAAACACTGAAATCTTTATTCTACCTCATAATACAAGGTAGAAGAAAGAGCAATTTAGAGCGAAAAATGGTTCTGAAGGGTGTTGATAAGCTCAACTTTGTTGTTTTCAGCAAATTCTCTGTTAAGCATTTTTATCCCAGAAAAGCTCTGATCACTCAGTACATCTAGAAGTGTTTATATAACAGAGTGTTTATGTAAATGTCAGCATTTTGTTTATAACAAAGATTTTAAAAAACACAATTTTAGTAGAATTAAGACAAAAAGATTCAGAATTTAACAATTACATATCTGCAGACAGTTTTGTAAATTTACTCCCTCGCGTGTTATCATATTGCTGATTTTTGTTTTCATTTTTTTTTTACATATTTATTTTTCTTCATATCCACTACATTTTGTCCTCTCTGAGGTTCCGGAACTGACAGCTTGAGAAAATTATATGGAATTCTAAACATGTCTAAAACCCTCAGGCCTACCCCGCTGCAAACAGTCTTGAGTAAAAGTCTTTGCACCGGTGCTACTGTTAGCTAACTTCCTCTCTGTTGTGATTTAACTTGTTGATATTTCGGCTCATAACTTGCAGTGGGAGTGAAAAACATTGATTTCCATTTAGTTGTTTTGTGTAATTTTATTTATTATTACTTTTGTTTATTTGTTTAAATTACATATTACACTTATGAGCTGCATATAGATTAAAAAAAAGCATTTGAAATCCACTATTGTAACCTTAACCCCGTTTTATTGAGTCTCATCAAATCCAAAGCACAACACAGCTGCGTCTGGTTTATTTTATTTTATTTTTTTCAACCCCAGTGATCGAGCGAACAGCATCTGGCTGTAGAGTTTATGGCTCATAAACAAAGCCTAAGCTCTTTTCATCACGCACTAATATACGTCCGGATTCAAGGATCACGGAGATCTTTATTGCTCCCAGTGGCCAAATTGCTGCACGGGCAGCAGCAGCAACCACATAGTCAGACAAACAATAATAAACGAACAATGAGCGCCACCAAATAAACATCGAGCCGAGTTAGTGAGAAGTCCAATGGCTACGACAGTCAGGATGTGTCCAGACAGTAACAGATTTCTGTAGATAAATCCAGGACTGATGTGCCGCTTATGGTCAGGTGAAGAAGAGTGAGGAAGAGTAAGGATTCTGATTTGAGACCGAAATGAAACATTTGAAATGAGGATAGAATAGAAAATAAACTGCTAATGATGCCTGTTACAGGTTGATTTTAACTTTAAAAAAATCTGTTCAACTTTTAATTCTTCCACATGTTTTTTTTTCAAGGATTTAGTTTGTATTTTGTCGTCTTTTCCCCCCTTCATTTTCCCATCTTACACCACAGAGCTTACATCCACTCGGTCGTTCAGTATTTATTCACATCGCATCACGTTTATCACCCGATGAAAACGGCCGACGCTGTCAGTTCAGCAAAGCAGAGTAAAAATCTGAGCAGAATGCAAATATCACACGTTTCCAAAGCTACCAGCGTTTCATGTGACATGAATCACTTTCCCTGCTGCAAAAAGGAAAAAAAGAAAGAAAAAAAGTTTGTGCTCACGTTTTTGGTGTTAATTACTCTTGTAACATTGCACTCAGTTCCAGTATCTCATGGTAACGGCTTGCTACCTTCTTTTGTACCCATTAAGACTAAACAATAATTGAACTTCATTGTTTGTTTTTGTCTGCAGCAAAAGAATCCTTATATGGTCTGCAACAGGGTCGATTGTTTTCCTAAAGAAAAACCTTCTCTAACCTTTCATGGCGATATTATAAGCAGAAATTACAAGCAAGCAACATTTTTTGACTATTGGTTGTATCTCGGTTTCTGGCGCTTTCTGATTCTTCTTCTCTGAACTTGTAAAATGATGCTGCCAGAGACTCCCTGCTGTGCCCAGGTGTCCCTAATGGTCCCTGGGGGAGAGGAAAGTGTCTCTCTAGTGGCTGCATGTCTGGATAACTGTGAAATGCTCTTGGAACGATGCCCTCTGCAGTAACCCGTCAAAGAAAAAAAAAAACCTCTACAAAGCAATTTAAGAAGCATGGGGTAGTACACCTTTTGTTCCCATGACACTTTCTGCTCGGAGAACATTGTGTTTGTCTGACCTGCAGCTGCCTGCTGGGGTTTTAGAGAGGCATTCTCCTTGCTTTTTCTCTAAAGATGTATCTGAAATGTGACTCAAAAGCTCCATCATTTGACAAATGTCATGAAACTAATAGAAAATGTGAATATCATCCGTGTTTCTTGTTTCGTAGTGTAACAAGAACATTTCATGTGAGTGTTGAGTAACGTGCCAACAGAGGAGAAACAGCTTACCGTGACAGAAAACTGTGACCAGCCTAACCAGCTTTAGCATTCACGACAGGCTAGCTTTAGCTAGAGCTAGGGGAAAGGTGTGAGCAGCACATAAACGAGGGCGATTGACAGCGCTAAGACGTTCTACATTTAGCTGCGATAACATACTTTTAGGTTCTTTTATTTTACTATCGGAAGAGTGATCAACAGTGATTCCCTACTATCTAAAGAGTAACATGAGGCTAAGACTAAGAGGGTCAGATGAAGTGGGATTTATCTCTAAACGATTCCTTACTTTTGTTTGGTTTTCTGATTATTAGAAGTTGTGTTATCCAGTCCAGAGCCTACATTCAGTCATTCATCAACACATTCACTGCTATATTGTAGTCACAGCTGACCTGGCTGAAGTGACGCCATGCAGGTAGGACCGAGAACATATCTGCTTTGCACATTCGCTGATAGAAATGGGATTAGAACCAGGCCTTCAGGGGAGACTGCTGCGACCTGAATGCTGTCTCCCCTGAGGGTTAAAAATAAGTAAATGGCTTGGAAAAATGTTCAAAAGGGATTCAGAACTTGAGGTTTTAGCTTGTGGTGTGATTTTTATTTTATTTCTCTTCCCAGCGAGCAAAAGTACACGTGCCCCTCTTCTCTGGGGAAAAGAGGGTTTCTGTGCAAAAGATTGTAGAACTAAAGTAAATAAATGGTGGACTTAAAACAAGCTCCCAGTGGGTACAAAGCCATAAAACTAAACATGTAACAAAACATAGAAACTGTTCCTACCAACACACAAACTGTATGTTCCCAAATGATTCAAATTATATATATTTACCAATACCTAAATATACCCAATATTTCAAGTATATTGAAAAAAAAAAACAGGAAACGGGTGCTGGCTGAGACCACGACAAACATCCTTCGGTCTGCCTTCATGCATTTCACACACATGAAGTTTACACCCTTCATTTCACACGGTACACGTGGCTGGAGCTCATCATGAAAAGAGCTCAGACTTCTCTTGATGTTTCACAAGAAGTGTTTCGCGTCCCCGGATAAAATTAGATTTTTAGACACTCACCTATCAAGATATACAAAAGCAGCGTGATGGGAGCTCAGAGGGGAAACCGCAGCGGGGGCTCAGTGATACGTTTCATCAATTAACGCGTGTCAATTGCTTGAATAACATTGCGTCACTGTGAAATAACTTGTCGAGACGGGACAAGTTATTGGACTCCAGCCTTGGATAGCTATAGTGGGTATATCTTTTAATAAAGTGACCAAATAAATAGAGCAAAGTAAAAAAAAAATGTAAGGAAAACACATTGTGGAAGAGGATAAAATCGGAGGGATAATTAGTTCTTCCTCTGGCTTGTTGTTGCCTTTGTGCCCTGATGTCACGCTTGTAAACTGAGCTGAAAAATCCGTCGGAGGGTTTCTGGGGAAAAGTCCCGGCACTTCTCATATACAGCAAAAATCAATGAATCAACACTCTCCTGTCAAAATAGTGAGTCAGAGGTCCTCCACGCTGAAGAAAAGTGACCCAATAACCATCAGTAAACAGCAGCTGTGTGTGTCAGTGACCCGAGGGCCATTTAATATCGGCGATATTAAAAAACCGAGGAGAATTTCATTCATCAAGAGCAACCCTCCGATCGGAGCTGACATCGAAAACAATTTTAGGAGTGGGAAAAAAAAAAAAGATCAGGCAATAGGCTTATTTCTATGAGTTTTCCATCAAAAATTACATTTCTTAAATCATGGAAGCAGCACCAAAACGGAGAATGTGAATCTTCTTGTCCTAAGGGACGGAAACCATATTTGCTTCCCCCCCACTGCCCTCCTCAATTGTCCAGCTAAAATGATTTGATAGAAACATGGGGAGGACTTGTAATCTTTCGGTGATATAACTGAACCAGCGCCTCAGGTCAAGAGCTCTAACAATGTAACGAGGCTGCAATCCTGACCAACATCTAATGGCGTGTCTGTATTTGAACCTCGGATTGAAAGAGCAAAGAACAGACATGACCCTCGATGCTTTCACATCCTCCATTTAACCTGACAAGAATGTCAAATGCTACAAAACTCTCTGTCTGTGTATCAGAGGCAGAGAAAGAATTCATTCACCACAGAGCAACTAAAGCCTTTCTTCGCTGTTCAAAGTCCACACCGTTTAGTTCCTCTTTTCTTTTCTTTTTATTACCCTTGTGCCTGCGAGGACTGAGGCAAACGTGGAGGACTGTGGCAAATGATACAGGTTTTTCCTGTGTTGAGTCAATTGGACCCCATTTGTAAACACAAGGGTTTAATGGTCTGAAATTGACTTCAAACAGGAGGAGGTGGTTCTGAGGCGACAGTTCACAAAGCATCACCAAGACTGAGCTTAGTGGAAGAACATCGACGTGAGTTTGGCTCAGACTGCCTACATGAAAGCTCGGATCCACCCTGCCTGGTGGTGTGACGGTGTAGGACAGTGGAGCCCAAAGTCGGTCCCTGAGGTCCGGCATCCTGCACGTTTTAGTTCTCTCCCTGGTGGAAGTAACAACCTTTCCAGCTTGTCAATGTTAGTCCTTAGTCCTTAGTCCTTAGTCCTTCTAACAGGCCATCATTTGATCCAGGTGCGTTAAACCAGGGAGAGAACTGAAACGTGCAGGATGCTGTTTCTCCAGGACCCACTTTGGACACCACTGGTGTAGAGGATCCATATGTAGGTAGCACACTTTGAGCTCCTTACTACCACCTACTGATAGTACCACGTCACAAAGCTCAATCAATCCAAAGTGAACTCCACATGAAGCTGATCTCCATCCGGGTATTACGTGGAAATGATTTCACAGACACCAGACGGTATCCGTTGATTGGCCTGTAGTTGGATGGGCGAAGGCAGTACCTGCAAACTTCTTGAGCAACACCTCAACCACCATTTTCAATCCACAAAGTAAACGGCGCGCTGCAAATCATTGATTCCATGGTCAGTCTTTTTATCAGTTGTGGCAGAAGACCGCCTGCAATGTCAGTTGGATCGGGGCAACGCGCCAAGAGCAACTGTGGCAAGAGGTTTCGGAACAACTGGGTATATGCCCATGATGACATTATCAGAGCATCAATCATATTATAAAAACACAAAAAAAAACTTTCCATCTCGAGGTGTCAAAAGCCAGAGAAAAGTGGAGAGTTTTATTAAGACTGCTGATCTGAAAACAGAGAGAGAAGAAGCAGCCTGTCTGACGTGCACTGGTAGGTTTCCACATCTCTGGACGTGCAACCAAAATCTGTTTTCTATATTCATGGATTCTGGGCTCGTCAAAAATATCTCATACCTCTGGATCGGTCTGTGAAGTTTATTTGTTTTATGATCATTTTTGCTTCAAAGTAAAGTTCTATTCTCATAATAACAAAGCCTTTTCTCCAACATCAACAGACAAGCAGCGTTCTCTCTTACAAATGGCAAGAGACATTTTAATCAAAAATGCCATCTTGAAAAAACTAATTGAATTTGCTCTCCTCGTAAACGACGTCGACACTGAAGCGAAGGCTCCCTGGCCGTCTTGCTGTCCTGTTTGTGCTAAAGGAAGTTATAACTCGCTGGTTTCCAACGCGTCACAGACAACACTTATAAAATACTTCCCATTTGCACGAGCATATAAAACTGAGATTGCGCAGCAGAAGTCATTACTGGCTGCTAAAAAGACATTAAAACAATTTATTTGCTGTGGCAGTTTGAGGACAGCTGAACAGACAATAAGAGGATGGAAGAGGCAGTGGAACATTACGTATCCGTGCCTGACTTGTGTTTGTTTCCGCATCTCCAAGTTCGTTTCAAAGATTACTTATTACAGTATCTGTGACGGCCGGGTGATGAATACGGTTTGATTTTCCTCGTTTCATCACTACATCCACCTTTGGGTCATAAATTTGAAGCCTTGGCCGTTATAATCGTCTCCTTTCTCATTTCTTTTTTTTTCCATTATAAAACAACAAAGCTTCTGAAGCCTTTGCATTGCATAGTGGTGACCTGTTCTGCCAAAATGCGTAACTACTGAATGACAGCTGATGTCCTCGTAGTGAAAAATGAGAAAAATCCATAGTTTATGCTTATTTTTATTGGATTAGGGATTAGCATAGGCTACATTATGTATACAGTTGTTATTATCGAAGCAATGACACTTTGTGACAACAGTCGTAAACATTCAAAGACTCCTTCGTGTTCATGCCTGTTGCTATGTCATGTTCATGACAGAGTCATGTCAGTCTTATCCACTCGCCTTCAATTAAAGTGTTACTGTGAGTTTTAAGTTGACCTTGATCAATTGTTTTTGTTGGATGTGTGATTAAGTGCCTGGATCTGCCCCCATGAACCAAATCAGCATTGAGGTAAACACAAGTCTGAACTTTATTAAGCAACAAAGTCCGCAGACGACTTGATAAATAATGAGACGTTCAGCCTGATAAAGAACCTATTTTTAATAATGTGAGTGGAAATAAAATTCACCGCTAATATCGCAAAGGGATGAAAAAAAAGATTTGGATCTCCTGAAGACACAATGACATGGCTTGAATGAGGGAGGAAAGACTTTAGTCAATCGGATATTTATCTTCACACTCCATGTCTGGGTCTCTGTGCAAAGCCGTGTCTCTCGCTCATTTTAGTGAAATGAAATTTCCACTCAGGCTTCGAAGAATTGAAGAAAAAGACAGAAGACGGCACGGGAACATTGAGGTTGGAGACAAAAAATATGCTATTTGTTCGCCATTACCTTCACCTGCAAAAATGTGGCCTTTTATAATAAAGCAAGTTTTTGTTTGTAAATGAACAAAGTGAGATAAACGTTGAAAAATAGTCTGAGTTGGGACACATTTTAGGGTTTACAGAAGTATACTGCTAAATGAAGCCTGTGTTTCATTTTTAAAATGACAAAATAAAACATTTGTAAAGCTGATGAATTGTTATTATGTGAAGTAATAAGACTGGCATCCTTTGAATCCCATCCCAGCCACCAATCTGTAAAAAGAAATGAACTCAAAAAGGCCATCATGGGTTTGACATGATATGATTTAAATATGAATCTTCTGCGCAAATTCAATCTGGAAGACTCTTTAGCCTCACCTCCCTCATCAATCACCGCCTCCCTCTCTTTACCCTGGACATATTAGCATTGGATCAAGCCTCACTTCAGCCAATCATTGTTTGAGCTCCAGTTGAAAAGGATCTCCTGGCCAAGGCCTCCTCCACTTACCAGCTGCGATCAACCCACCTCCGCCTCATCTCCACCTTTAACTCCTGGCTCTCAGGCCAAATCCTTCTTCAACTGCCGTCACCAGTACAGGCCCTGGGGGGGAATTACATAAATGTTTATCGAGCTTATCAAAGTTCCAGCTCGACATCCCCGGCCGGGGCCTGAACGCCAAAGGACTTTAATGTTTATTTGTCATTAAACTTTCTTGGGTTGCTTTCTTTCTCTGTCTGAGTCTCTCCAGATTGAAATAAAAGTACAGGTTGAGGTTGGACTTTGTTATAACTCCAGATAAGTTTTGAGAATACAAACATTTACCTACAAAGTCTTAATAAAGCGTGTCTTATTTGGAATAGCAGCTAAAGAGCACCAGCTACATAAGCGATGCCTCAAACTATTGTAATAAAACACTTGAATTTAGCATTTAGCATTTTTCCCCCATATGAATACCGGTTTCCTATTGTACATTTTTTGTTTGGCAGCAAAATGACGGCATACATAACCCGGTAAAAGGCTGTGTGTCTGGTAAAACATTTAATGGTGAAAATACAATAAAGAAATACAATCACAGATTAAGCAGCACTAAACATGAAGTGCAATAGAGCCGCAGTAGATCTTCACATTGCGAGTCCAGTGGAGTCCCCGAGTCATTCATGGGTTGTGAGTCATTACCCAGACTAGGTAGCAGAGGAGCTAGCATACTTCTGTCTCTCAGTGCCTAAAGTGGGTCATCCAAACAAACAGCTGGCCTTCCTGATCGGTAATTCACGTCTCCTCCACAGAGGCTGTCAACGCTTTCATGCTGGCTCATTGTAGGAATCTGTGGTGCAGATCCTAAAGCCGATGGAAACAACATTTTAGCTGTAGATAAAAGTATATATTTGGTTTTGTTAGCGCTGAAGCGTAAACTCAAATCTAGTAGCCTGACCAAAAAAAATCTTCAAAAAGTTTTATGGTGGCACGGCTGAAAATTTATTTTTTTTAATCTTATTTAATTAGGTTGTCATTGGAGGCGATAGCATTTAAATGCCTTTCTATGACACCAGCATGATTTTCTAGGGTAGAAGTGCTGTGTTTTACAAGATCCCCTCTTGGGGGCGCCACTGCTTGGATCAGACGCATGTAACGCTTACTTTGTTGTGTTTTGTTAGGAATTAGTTTGAACAGACCAACACAAAGTCATATATATACATCATACATGCTTCATTCCTGCAGGGACTAGAGGTAGCCAGAGTACCCAGACAGAGCTCATCTCACACAGAGACTACAGGCTGAGACTTTAAAAAGATACATTTTTCAAATTTTCAACAATTGGACGACTAAAAATGTGGCCTCCTACATTTGTAATTGGCTCCCTTTTCCTCAGAGACCCTTAAAAAAATCCACTGTAACCAAATTCCTTCTGTCTAATAAACACATGTATGAGTCCAGTTGTTTAAGGGCCTCAGAGTTTGTTAGAGAGCATTAGTCAATCAGCAGAGTCATGAAAACCAAGGAGCACAGCAGACAGGTCAGAGATAAAGCTGTAAAGCAGTTTAAAGCAGACTTCTGTTATATAAAACAAAAACCTTTTAACATCTTACAGAGCTTTGTTTGGTCCTTTGAGAGAGTATTAAACAACCGCAAACCTACCAAGACCTGGAAATTCACCTAGACAAGAATTTTTTTCAGATAGTGGCACAAATTGGTATATATGAATGTAAACACCCCACACATCCCACACATCTTGTTAAAACAAGAACCAAATGAATAATGCAACGATGTAATATTCTTAGCCATTTTGAAAGCCTGAATAAATCCGCTTAGTGTTTGTTCTCCGACTCCGCTCATTGACTTTTAATGTCCGCTCATATGTTTCTGTGATTAGAGCTGACAGGGTGAATACGGGGAGAGAGGAGAGCGCTGTTTGGATAGATTTATACGACAGGTCAGATGAAACTTTTGCAAACACGTCCAACGGCGCGCCGCCTCATAAAGGTCCTCCAAATGCAGTATCCACTCGCTGTAAAAGTATATGTGATATACAAAACATGAGAGTTCAAAGAAGAGAACGTCTAAGGTAAAAAAAAAAAAAAAGCGCTGGCATGTGCTCTCATGTTTGTATGTGGTCATTTAATATGGGGATTTTTTTTCCTTCAGCCCAGAAATGTTTTCCAGTTATTGGTTCTGATAATGATGTACAAAAAATATTTATACATCTCAAGCAGAAGTAAACACCATTATGTCCACAACTGACCACCAGTGGGTTGACCCTGGTTTTTGTC
Organism: Micropoecilia bifurca; assembly: GCA_903067075.1. Lineage (NCBI taxonomy): Eukaryota > Metazoa > Chordata > Actinopteri > Cyprinodontiformes > Poeciliidae > Micropoecilia > Micropoecilia bifurca. Next base: position 61,960 of record CAEGAF010099069.1, on the reverse strand, counting down.
TGGGTGTGTGTGCATGTGTGTGTGCATGTGCCCACAGTGAGTATCCCCTCCGAGACGGACATTAAAAACCTCAATTGAGTGTGTGAAGGCAAGTGGAGACGACGAAGACCAACTGATTTTATTGGTTTTGTTGCAACGCTTGATGAAATATTTGCCAACCGTGAAGCAGCTCATCACATAAACAGAGATCCAACTATCTGACATGTCAGAATATATTCAAAACATTTCATATTCAGGGCCTCCACTTTTATTACACAGTTAAATTATATGCAGTTTTGCTAAGCATCACGCACATGCCTCTGAAAATAATCTGTTATAGCAACAGAGTCATAGCAACTGTGTGTGAAATAAAACTAGCTTCTGACAAAGAAAAAAATCTCCAAATAAATTCCATTGCGTAGATTCATATTCAAACTGGGGCTTTGACTAAACAGAACATTAAAAAAATAAAAACAAAAAACACACAGAAGCGCCGATTCAGCAGTACTTTCTATGCTAATAAAAAGTAAAACGTTAACGGCAGTAACAACTTCTTTAGGGCTTCATCTAAGAGAGAAACACAGCTAAACAGAAACATTCTGAGACAGTTTTTAAGTCTACAGTCAAACATTTTTTGTAATGCAGGTCTAGGGTTTGATGTTTATGAAGAAACCTAATTGGTTCAATGTAATGTCTGAAATAATAAAAGCACCAGCTAATAAAGATTATTTTCAAGGATGTCCTCTTAAATAACTGAAAAAGCGATAATTAATTGATCAATATTGCAAAATGGGAGATGAAAATGTAGCAGAGTGAGAAAAAAGCGGTCAATATGTCCTCCAGCAGCCTAAACCTACAGGAAAACAACTATAGAGTCAAAACATTGAACCACTAACTAGCTGTGTTTCCATCCAATGGTCATGCGACTTTTGTGCAAACTTTAAAAATGTCGTAAAATAATAAAATGCAAATTAGGAGGGATTCCATCAGCTGGTTTTGAACGAATCAACCAGCATACACAAAGTGGTGATTTTGTCAGATAATGACGTTCCACATGGCTGTAGCAAACTAGATGTAGAGGCTGCAAACTAGCGTTAACCACACATTACAGAAAAATGGAAAAAATTGAGAAAGTCATTCTCTCTCAGCTGAAGCTTAATTTTTCAAAGTTTCATGCCTCTGGTAAGGCACAGACCCACTTTCTTAAATACGAGCAAATGTGTCAGAAGTGGAATTTGAACCCATGCCTCCAGGGGAGACTGTAGCCTTAACGCAGTGCCTTAGACCACTCGGCCATCCTGACTTCTTCCACCTGAGGGTGAGATGTCTTCACATGCAGTATGATCGAAGGGCGAAGAACACGACAATTCAATAAGGACGTTTGCTCATAGCGATGAGCTAAAGTTAGCACATTTTTCGCAAAGCAATTTGTGTTTGCCAGTGTAAGTAAATGAGTTGAGTTTTTGAGTTCCAGAGAACCACTGAACATCTTCCACTGTTGTTTGGCAGACCTGACCAGAATCTCTCTTGCTTTGCCTGCGTCAAGGCACTGAAACCTGTTCAGTTTCTTAAATTAAAGTAAGTGTGTCAGAAGTGGGATTTGAACCCACACCTCCAGGGAAGACTGGCCTAAATGCAGTGCCTTAGACTGCTTGGCCATCTGGAGGTCTCACAGGTGTATTAAGGTTGTCTTTCCTCTGTGATTCACTTTCTCAGTCCATTCAAAGCAAACGTGTCAGAAGTTAGATTTGAACCTATGCCTCCATCTGCTGCTCCCAGCCCAGCCTGGAGTGTCTCTCACCATCCAGACAGGCCTCTGCTCTGTACCAGACCGTTTCTATGCAATAACAAAAAAAAAAAACGGGTATTGACGCAAGGCCTCTTTTTGACAGCGCAACATTAGTCTGTGGGACATGGCTTGTCTTGGTGTGCTCCATTTTGTTTTAGCACGAAGAGAGGAAAGAAGTTATAGAAATTTTTAATACGTCTGGTTATTTTAAGTACTTTCACCTGTGGGTGAAAGCCGAAGCAAGGATGGCCACACCGGTAATCCCTACTTGTGTGTGTGGGTTATTTGTCATGGGTAAGCTTCTACTCTTCTTAAAGTTTTTTATAATTTTGAATTTGTATTTTGCATTGTTTTCTTTAAAGTGGAATTCGTTGTTGGGGTTTTCATGCTAAAGCCTTTTGTTTGTTTTTGTCTAAACATGACGTTGGTATTCAGGTGTTAGTCACTGAACTTGTGGCTACATTTTGTCTGTTATTTTATTAGATCCAACAGTCTCTAAAAGTTGTGTTATGTAAACTCATGAAAGGTAAACTTAATTTTGGAGCCTATTGGTTGTTTCTGCTTTTCCTGCATGTTGTTGAGTAGAATGGCACTGGCGGGGGAATGTAAACACAATAAATCTGGACACTAAGCAGATCTCTAGACTATTAAAAGGCAACAAGTGGGTGTCAGGGATAACTGGGGATTAATAAAAGAAATGCTTTCATTAATCACAAACAAGAAATGTATGGCAAGTCTCCATGGAAACATACTAAAAGGTGCTGCATATTGCACAACTTAACATCCAATCCTCATTCACATTAACACCTTACACAAAATTTTTGTGAACATTGCAGTTTCTATGAGCCAAAGCTACATTACTGCGCAAGTTGTTGTTTTTTTATTTCAAGAGACTTCTTTAGAGTAATGCAAATATCCTGATTTTATTGTTGCTGGTTGGCAACTATTTTGCACAAAGTTCAACTCTGTTTTCTGTCTGATGTTATGAAACAGATTATGAAGATTATGGAAGACGTACAACAGATAAGCAGCATGTATGTGGATATCTTCAGGTTCTCACCACACCAGTCCCTACGTCGTCAATGAAGCCAGAGAATGAAGAGGTCCGATAAAGAAGGTAGCCCAGAGATGGCTGCTCCTTTGGTTGTACGAACAGCCACCGTCTGCAGAAAGGTCACAGAGGTGGTAAACTGACCCATTCATCTCCAACAGGAGTCATTGCTTATTTCTTTTGCATTGTAGCACATCGGAAAACAATAAGTTTATTATTAAACAACTATCTAACACCAGGGTAACAAGAATTATATTGCAATCGTTTAGATTTGTTCCAATAGTATGGGAGTATGTTACTGCCAGAACTAGGAATAAAATACAGGAGCAGCATCTAAATTTATTTTTTTTTGCCAAAATATCTTTACAAACTTTCTTAAAAGTTTAAACAAGCACAGCTCTTATACTTTGTGAGACGACGTAGCAACAGTGATAGTACTACTTTAACACTCTACTACTAAATGACAAACACAAGGAAAAACCAACAAAGTGCCTTTCACAGAATCCTGACCCTAACAGTCTAAGTACCTTAAGAGAATAGTTTGTGCGGTGCAAATTTAAAGATTTCCATGTTTACACATTAACTCTTATTAAAAATCCATCTCTTAACTGCTTCTTTGTGTTTGTGATGTCTTTCGGTGGAGATAGGACTGGCCTTTATTAACCACTTAGACAAACAGACAACAAAACAGTCAGAAGGTTGATACTGCCTTGCGAATATAACTCAAAAAAGTCAATAATTTGGATCGTATTTTTATTCTTTCTTCCTTTCTCGCGGGACAATTCTGCCATGTTTAGGTTTCAGAGTGGGGACGGGACATTTTGTAAGTGAAATTTTTTTTCAAAAACATGACATTGTAGAAGAAAGACTTTCAGTAATCAAGATGATGCATGACTGCGAAATACATTATTGCCAGGGAACGGAAAATGATTGCGTGGGAAGGCAAAACAAAACAACAAAAAAGAAAAAATCCCCCATGTCATTAAGGGGGCTCCGTACAGTTGAGTTTCTGAGACGGCTATTTCTAAATATAGTGCAAATAAAATAAAAAATAATTAAATTATAAATAAATGCAACCTTTTCAGACTATTGTTTTTTGTTAAATAGCATTTTGCTGGTGTCCAGAGGGAGGCAGCCATCCAAACAGAACAACCCTGCTGAGATGAACTGAACCCTCATGAGGTTAGTCAACCTTTACGCAAAACCCAAAATCTCTGTGTAGCATTTATCCATGAAGTCTTCTTCATTTTCATCCGTCTTTGTTTCCATGTGCATTTGTTCGCTAATGACAGGGGTTACACAAGCAGTCAGGTCTTAGACAGGATCTCATTTGTCCTCATTAAAGCAGAGCATCCATTCATTTGTTTTCCCTGGTGCATTTCTGTGTATTATTAACGACGTCTCGTCGTGATGAAAGCGCCGAACAACCAAGGAAGAAGAGATGAAACTTGACCGGCGCTTCAAACTGATCCAATCCAATTTTTATTACCATTTCCAACAACAACAACAACTAAAAGCAACCGTGAGGCGTTTCTTAGCTGCTGTTCACTGCTGAGCAGTTGTTTTTATTCATAAAGTCACAGTGGTCATATTTTAGGAATGCTAGCCAGAGCAGATTATGATGCTATATGATGTGCATGGAACCAATTTTCTTTGGTAATATGAAACACGGATGGTAAAATTTCAGACTCAACACAAACTGAATCCCATCTGCAGGGGAATCTGTGGATCGGAGCAACGTTTCTGATATGTTTTCCCTGTAGCTTGGAGCTCTTTTAAGCTGGTTTATGAAAAATGCAGTGCAAAGTAATTGCACGGGTCTGTCAATAGATGGCACCACTATTTCCTCTGCTGCACCAAAATAGTAATTGCATTGTTTGATCTCAAACACAAAGAGTGAACCAGATTAGTCACAAAAAAATAAGGATATGGACCAAATAATATTGAACCATTTAAGGCTGTGAGAAACCTTTTTTGGAAAGAAAAAAGTGGGCTGTGGCTTTAGTTTACGTGTGTGAAGGCAAGTCACAAAATCACTGTGGAACAATCTTCAGGTCCCAACGTCCCCTTTGGATCGGCTCCCTCTGCTTGGCAGAAGAGAAGATTTGGTTTGTCCCCCCGGCTGTTTTTACAACCAGATGCTTAACATCTGATAACCATAATATTCAGTTTTTAGTTTGCTACTTTGACACAAAAAGGCGAGTGAAGTCTGCTGTTCTCCTTTGAGACAATACTTCAGCTCTATATGAACATCTCTCTGTTCAGGTGTTTAACATGTTTTTATTACTTTCATTTTTATTTTTTCTATTTGGCAACCTAGTAAGTTTTACATATATATGTCTTAGTGTGGCTGCACAGTGTAGAGCTGTGTAGAGCTGTTGCCTTGCAGCAAGAAGGTTTTAGGTTCGATTCCCGGCCCCAGTCTTTCTGCATGGAGATTGCATGTTTTCCCTGTCCATGCATGGGTTCTCTCCGGATACTCCAGTTTCCTCCCCAATCCAAAAACATGACTGTCAGGTTAATCAGCCTGTCTAAATTGTCCCTAGGTGTGTGTGTGTGTGCATGGTTGTGTGTCTCTGTGTTGCCCTGCGACAGACTGTACCCCACCTCCCACCCGGAATGTTAGCTGGAGTTAGGCCCCAGAACCTCCCAACCCCACCAAGGGACAAGGGCATCAAGAAGATGGATGGATGTCTTAGTGTAATAAAACATCACTCCTGCACTGCGAGCAGAGAGACAAGAGTCCTTCATCTTTATCCTCAGCCAAAAATCCTACTTTTTGTATCAAATCTTTCAAATTACTTTGCATATTTTTATTCTTGACATGTTGAAACAATGATTATTAAAACTGATGATTTTTCACGAGCCTGATTCTTGCGTGCCCCCTGGACACTTGCTGCCCTACGTGCAGTGCGTGATGGTCGTGGGCGGAGTGCGGCCATGTTGGCTCCCCTCAGCGACTGCTTTAGCATGAACTGCAGCGAGGATCTTATGTAAGATGCCCATTTTACTCTTCCCACAAGCAGTTTGACCTCCTGCTATTTATAAGATGTGGCTTCATAAAAGCAAAATGCAAAATGTGCAAGGGATTTACTCCAAGGTTATGAGGCATATTTAATTTTTTAGCAAACACAAACTAGTTGGGAGAAGATTCTTTGTTGATTTCTCTATAATCTGACAACTGAAAGACATAGATATGTTAAATTTGTATTAATACTTTTAACCTGTCACATTTATATCTGTAACTGCCTGATTTGGACCTTTTTTTTTTTTTTCCTTTTTTGTGTGGTCTTCCTGTTTGTGTATGAGCTCTGTGTATCCAGCCATTTCCAGTGCACACTCAGTATTTCCGGGGTCTTTGTGGACGAGTCATCTCCAGGAATAAATGGGACAAATGGGAGGTTGCCCTGGACAACATGAAAGAGCTAAAGATTAATTCATTTACGATTATAGACAATAAAGTAAACTTGAAGTTTCCAAGCTGCAAAACCCAACGTACACACAGCAATAAAGTTATGTTTTATACACTGCCTTTTTTGAGTTTCACACATGGGATTTCATCAATAAAATATAAACTCAGTTCACAGTACAATGAAAATCAAAAGGTCTTTGACCAAATCAGTTTGCATTTGAAAAGTGAAGTTTCGCTTTCTCTGCACCTCTGATGAACAAGCCTCAGAAGAGACGAACACACATCACACGACATTCTCACGTTTTTCAAAGCCCTTTGAAATGCAACATTTAGTCTTTGAAATTCATATGAAGTAGTCAAGGTAATTCTGTGCCTGTTAGCCATGCGGATCCCTTTAATGCTCCTGATTCTATGATTTCCACCTCTTATATATATATATATATATATAAACTATCTCTCTAACTATCTCTCTAAGGTATATGTATGCATATATGTATATACATATATACATATATGCATACATATACCTTAGAGAGATAGTTTTCCATGAATTAGAGCAAACTTGGAATCCAGAGGTTCTAGTTTAATAGTCACTCTTTAGCTCATATTTTAGGAACTGTACTCACTATTTAGATGCAGAGATACTCCTATTATTGCAACCCAGAAAAGGAATGATACTTACTTTAGTTGTTTCTTCTTTTGCTCTTTCCTTTTTTATTTTATTTGTATTTTCTTTTAATTCCTGTAAAGCACTTTGTATTGCCTTGTTGCTGAAAATGTGCTATATAAATAAAATTACCTCTACCTTTTACCTTTTCCAATCTTTATACAACCGAACTGGAAATGACCCAGGCTGGATTTGCAGATCTCCGTAAACTATAATAGCTGAGATTGTGTTTGACAGATTTATCATTCTTTCGTGGGAGCAGAAAAAGCTCCAGTGTGTCTGCTGCCTGACTGCCGACTGACAACAGGCTACATCAAAAACAGATTTTCTTACATGCACAAAATTTCAGGGTTTTCTGATCTTTGCCCCAGCTTTAGAAATTTTCAATAAAAGCACTGGAAAGCGGGCAAGCACGTGGATCGGGTTTTCTGTCTGGAAGGTTGTTGGCAAACCTTCCAGAATACATTAAAGGTAATTATTTATGACAAAGGAACAGTGTTTTATTTTTCAGCTGGAGACTACAATGACATTGTTTCTTATGTACCCCAGAATGAGAGTGTTGTTTATTTCCAGGCTAAGTAGAGAAACTAAATGTGACACAATTAGAGGTTTTAGCAATGCTGTGAGCTATGTACAATGTCTAAGCCGGCATACCTTCCAAGCGAGTTCACACTTGCTAAATGTTTCCATGTTTTGTCACATAAAAACTAATAACTTAATATTTGAACCATCTTTCGCTTAATTTACAGGGACAAATGTTTATAGGTGGTATGTCTCTGCTGGCTTTGCACATCTTGAGATAAAACATCCAAGGGAGTATTACCAACGGCATGTTTGTTGCACCCATACATAAAAGAAATAATAATATGGCTACATTTCAAAAACCTATTAAAGAAAAAAAATTGGATAGTCCACTGATGCCAGAAAGTCATAAATTTGTAAGAAAAAAATATAATTGTCCATCATTAAACAAATAAATTAATTGTATTAAAACTTGAATATTCTCTTACTGTACATTAAAAAGTCATTTTTGCAACAAAAAATGCCAGAATTCCTCTAAGGTTTGGTGGTAATTTAAGGAGATACATGTCTGGTTGTTTTTCAAAATGTAAGAGGATGTATTCTTTTCTGTGTCAGAACAGCATCTCTGGGAAAATATTTATGTGTGTATCTAAAAATGTACCACTTAAATGTTAGAAGATCTATGGTATGGTTTGTACCAAATGTCTGACTTTATAGTCTTAGTAAGCTGACTATTTATCATGCTGGCTTTACAATGTTATAGAATATTCCAGGTGTAATATTACAAATGTATACCCCTAATCATAAAAAAATTAAATGTGTTACAAATGTCCAACTTTTCCACACGAGAGAATATCTTTTTTTGTTTTTTTTTTAGCAATTATGCAAAATTAATTCAGAAATTAAGGATTCTACTCCTCCGTGACCACATTTTATATTTTCTTTCACTCTCCAGTAGCCCTAATTCTTTGCCACGTTACATTTAATCTCGAAAGCTGAGACACCTACAAATGGCACGCTCAGGCTTCCATATATAACACTGTTTCCCTTCAAAACAAACGTCACTTTGCGCCAGTAAAAGAAAGCGTTCCGTTACCATAGAAACGGCGAAAAGGCTCTCGAGAGTTTACAGTAAAAGTGAATTACATTGAGGAAAAATCTAAACATCTGGAGACCGACGGGAAACAGAGCAAGAATGTTTTCCAGAATGACCAGCGGCCGGGCGGTTTGTCCGTAAGTTCCCCCCGAACCTCATCCGAAGTTCAACCGAACCCGGTCCGGTCCGGTCCGGTCCGTCGTAGACAACAGGTTTGTTCTATGTTTATGTTAGCAGGAACTTTAAGCAGACTGTGAAACCCGCGATGTCAGGACGGGGCTTCATAGCAGCGCAGATGGAGCTGAGGCAGATGGAAAGAGAGGTGGAGCAGCTCAAGCAAAAGGCCCATGAGCAGAAACAGGTTTGGGACGGTCTGTCCAGCGGCTCTGACCCAGCTGAAGGTCCCAACGACGCTGGTTTGAATCCTGCTGCGTTTAACTCACACTCTCTACGAAATAATAATCCTGTAAATTTACAGTAAAATACTGGCAGCTATAGACGCCAGAAGTTTACTGTAAATGCACAATGGCGGTACGGTAATTAATCCTGACAGCAGACTACGGTCAATGCAAGTCCGGTATAGATACTGTGAAAGAACCGTAAACTTCTGGCGTCTGTAGCGGCCACTAGTTTACCGCTTTCAGAAAGAACGGTAAAATACTGGCGACTATAGGCTCAAAGTCCAATTTTTTTGTCCTGCTCTACTTTTTACAGTTAAAAAAAGGTTTAAACTCATAAAAAAGAAACCATAAATATGTCTATTTCCCACATAAAAACCTTCTTTAACCTTTCAAAAGCTGCTTTTTTGGCCATTTTGGGGGTCTTTGAAGGGTCAAAATGTCATGCCTGTCCAAACTCAATTACTATTTCAAAACTGTCTTTAAAATTACATAAAATCTGTTCAAATATATCTTATTTCCTGTTTGGCATGATTTTCAAAGTATTTTCTTCATCCTGTACAAACTTTCAAAGCATTTTTAGTTGTAATTCCATTATAACATTTAAACAAACTTTGTCCAAAACTGTCAATTAACAAAATATCCTGTGGCGTGACCAACAAGAAATTCACATTTTTGGATATAAATTTTGAAATCCAGTCAAAAACAGGAGGTTGAATCATCCAACAGTCTGCAAGAATCCCTGGATGCAGCAAAGAGGTTTGTTTTTTAATTCAATTTCTGAATATTAGCAATTTCTCTTTTAGCAGTTTGTAGTTGCCATATTTGAGTGTCATGTGGTATGACCACCAAAAAACTATTAATACTTAAATATAGCTACTATTTTCTGTTTTGATTATAAATGTTATATTTGTCTTGTGTTTGAAGCTAGGTTGTTTTTTAAAGGAGGCAAATTATTTGCCTGTTGATAATGACAGAACATGACAATATCATGTGGTGCGACCAAATATGATTTGGTGCAACCGTTTTAATGACATATTTATGTGTTTGAAAAGGAGTTTTTGTGCTTTTATTTTTGATTTCAAGACTCAAATGCAAAAGCAATACTTTGTATTATTATTTCCAGAATAGGTACAGTTTTATACAGTTTTATTATTGTTTTATGTTGCATTGCATGATAAAAATACAATGGAACATGTAAAATTACAGGAATAGTTATAGCATGTGTTTTGTCATTTATTGTTTTTATCTATTTTACTAGATCCCACTGTCATCAAACTGAGCTATGATGAAGTACCATATGTGGCCCAGGTACTTCAAGATGTGAGAGAAGAAGTCCAAGTCAACACCATGCGACAGTCTAATGACACAAACTTACTTACTCACATGGTCACAAGCTCATCAGAACCTGTGCCAGCAAAACATCATAGAGTTCCTAGTTGAACAGCCAAGACTGAGCAAAGTTCACAAATCCCTGGTTCTAATTTTCCTTTGTTCACTTGGGCATTAAAGTACCCAGGAGTAGTGATGTGCAGGTCAATCGGCCATCGAAGGTCCCATCAGTCTGATTGATCTGGCAAAATGGATCCATTTTGGCAGATCACATGGTGTCATTTATACCTAAAGCGAAAAATTAACAGTCAATCCACGTGACTGTGGATTGACTGTTTTGGTGATCAGCAGTGATCGGCCCTCATGGGTGATCAGAATCGGCAGGAAAAAACTTAATCGGAGCGTCTCTACCCAGGAGTAATATGATGGTTTTTAAGTTCATTACATTTTTCCGTTTTGAAACCATTACTTATACATGCTTCTGCTTAAAATAGTTAAACTTAAACTGAATTTTTATATTTTCATTAATGTACTTACATTTGGGAGATTGAAAATGTCTTTTCAGTTTTTTAAGTAAAATTAGGAAATTAAAGCAATCTCCCGTACATTGTGATTTTATGAGGGATATGTTTGAAATGTTTACTACAAAGTTGATTACTGCATCAATTTTTAGGCATATTAAATTGGTGTGATCTATTTGTGTTGTTATTTTTGTAATATTCTGAAACTGAATGCAACTCTATTTTCATGTATTAAAAGGATTTTGACCTGTTTCCTGGCCTACATTTATTGTATAAATCATGTGGTGTGACCGATTAAAAAAAGTACATTTATTGAATTCAAAATAGAATATCTAGTATTTGGAGCATAAATATTAACCACTAATACAGTATCTGTAAATGACTCGTACTTATGTATTTTATTAACACATTTTGATGAAATGGTGAAGAAAAATAGTGGTCAAATCAATTATACATGAAATTTGACAGGTTTTTTGGGGGGGAAAAACTCATGATTGCCAGAAAAATAAAAAGAAATTTAAAAACTTTGTTTCCCATACCGCCTTTATTGTTGGTTAAATAAATGGAAACTTATAAAACAAATGTTTAGTACATCATGGAAAATACCTTATTTTTGGATAAATCACGGTCGCACCACATGACATTTTTTAAGACCACAGCCAAATCATGTTGATGAAAAACCCTTAAAAAGGTCTAATTTGATGTGAAATTATGATTTATATATGCACAACATTTAAAATATTCTAGTAATTGCAATGGATATAAATATTTTAAAAATTTGTGATTTAGCTTGGTGGAAATCCTTATATGTCAATGACCCAGCTGCCAGTAGTTTAACGTTCTTTCGAAAGAATTGTAAACTACATTTTTTCTGGAAGAATGCTAAAAAAATACTGGTAGCTACAGACGCCAGGTTCAGAAAAACGGTAAAACGATTTTTATAATTTAGTTTGCGAAAACTCAAAAAAATAGCAATTTTCTACTTTTTTTTCCCAATTTTTTGTTCTTGTTGTTATTGTATTAGTGTGGTTTCAGATTTGACGACTAGACCAAAACCCTTCACCATCCAAAAACCCGTTTCTGTGTCTTAAAGGAAATTTGCTCACAGCCCTTTCTTGTGTTAACTTGAATCAGTAAACAGCTTTCTTTTTCACAATTGCTTTTAGATTTTAGAACATAGAAAAATTAGATAAAAAGTTGTATGTGATGCATTTCCTTTGAATACTACATTTCTGGAATGTTGAAAGTCAGCTTATGACCTAATAAACAGTAAATAAGATGCAGAGGGTTTCCCAAAAACACAGAGATAGTGTTTGTAATTATTTTTGAGTTATTACAACCCACAAGTAACTTTGGAGCTGCCGGTTGCAGACCACTGACCTCAGTCACATCCTTAACATGACCATGAAGCAGCAGAGACAGATTAGACTAGATTTGTTCAAACCTTTGACCAGATGTTTAGACATAAATAAAAGCACTTTTTCTCTCTCTCTCTCCCTCTCCCTCTCTCTCTCTCTTTCTCATACCGCCTTTATTGTTGGTTCAGTTTCACCTGCACATCTCAATTGATTGCTGAAATAGACCCCAAGAAGAGGTTTATGTTAAAAGTTTCATGTTAAAAACACAACAGGAAGCTCAAATCTGGTCAGAATGATGCTGTAGCAGAGATTATGCAAAACATAGTTGGTGCTTTGTGAAATTTTCCAGTGGGATGGATTTTAATGCTATCAGGCCAGACAAAACATTTGGTTTAAACTTAACCTTAGAAATCTTAGCCACCAAGGCATAAGTTAGAATCTAGAATTTTGTTTATTTCTTATGATGTAACATTTGCCATTTATGTATAATCTTAATTTTTTAAACATTAAACATCCAGCACTGTTTATGGCATTGTATGCCATGTCAAAACTCATATTATGTGACTCATATGACTATAAATGAAACTGTTTTGTTGATGTTTGTTTGTTGTTATTTTTTGTGGCAGTATTTGATTTATCTACATCGCCGTAATGATGAGCTGAAGCAAATCGGAAAGGAAGCACGTGAGCAACGCTTCAAGCTGGAAATGTTTTTTCGGGTACTTCCCGAAATCACACACACACACACACACACACACACACACACACACACACACACACACACACACACACACACACACACACACAAACATGTTTATCAAGTTTGACATTCTGTAAGTCATTATTGAACACTGCTAAATATTCATTTTTATATTAAAGTGCTCACATTTAATATAAAACAACAAATTTTTAATCCTGTTTTTTCTGTGAAAAGAAACATCTCAACAAACATTTGTTTACCAGCTGGGGAATAATAATAGTACAAACTAGTCATTTTCCTTTTAACTACAGTCATTTCTGTAAGATACTTCCTATTGCCATGTTTGAGGATAGTAGTCCAGTCTTCACTTTCAACTATAGGATTTTTTTATAGGCGTTTCCTGTTTGTACAGTTTGTTTCAATTCACCCAACAGCACCCCAGCGAGATAGATGAAGATTAGAGCTTCGATTCTATTGGTCAGGCTTCAGTTTGGACTTCAGGTTGGGCTCGGAGATAAGTCTATATCATGATATGTTGAGCAGTTCACCTCAAAAAAAGTAAATGGAGTGTTGTTATACTTGACGTTCCTCCACGTAGACGATTGGCATGAACACACCATTAGACGGAGCAGGCTTTCTTCCTTTCTTGCATCCTACTCTTTGGTGAACCAGACCTTGACATGCTGGCAGTTGTATTGAATCTCCTCCACTTGTAGACTATGTTCTATACAGTGGAATGGCTTATCTCAAGATCCTTGAGACTTCTTTAAACCCATTATAATGGCACTGACAGCTCTTTCCATCTCACTTTGGTGTACAACAGTCAGCACCAGAGCTCCAAACTAAATGTCGGAATTTGAAACAAGCCTTCCTCAAATGATGAGAGGGAATAAATGTCCTTATATTTTCCTCACCAGAAGTTACTTTTCAAACCGCATCTTCACCTTGAGGTTTTGGATTATGCTAGTTACATTTCTGAGTATGTTTCATGCTGATTTTATGTCTCCATAAATGTCCAAAAACACACAGATTGATTACGCGACTTTCTATGGCAATGAGTAAATCCGTCCTTCTGCTCCAGGATGAAGAAACGGAATCCGACAGGTTAATGGCTGAGAAGGAGATGAAGGAGGCGAAGGAGAAGGAGGCAGAAATACAGCGGTTGAAGGATGAGTGTGTGGAGCTGAAGGAGAAGAAGCGGGAGATGCAGCTTCAGACCCTCAAATACACACCCTACAGGGAGTTCTTGGAGGGCGTGCTCAAACTAACAAAAGTACGGAAATGACTACAGCGTCCCATAGGTTTTCACCAACATCTCCAAGATTGTCCCTTCATCTGGGAACTCTGTTGAATCCTCCACGTATTCAGTACATCTTCCATATTTTTCAAATGTTAGCCCTAAATGCTAGGACTGATCAGAAAACAATAACAAATACATTTTGACCAAAAATGCAGAAGATAGAAACACACGCAAGCAATTTATGCTGAAGTCAGACATTGTTTTTTTGCGGTTCTGATGCTGTTTTCTACATCTTAAACTTGCTGAGACATTTGAAGATCAGGTGACGGTTCAGTTAACACCACATGTCATCTCTACCATCCTCTAACACGTGTACTGTACGTTACGCAGTGAAAGGATTAGATTAATAAGCTTTATCTTAGGAAAAACTAATAGTTAAAAAAGTATTTTCTTTGCCTGAATTTCTTATTTTTGATTAATACATTTGGTGGAAACCATCCTGGCATCACTGCAGGAGCTCTTACATATCCAGAGGTACAGCCAATCATCTAGTAATATGAGTGGCTCTCTTAGATTCGCTGTTTTGCAAATGCCAGCTAATAGCGTGTCAAGCAGCCCTTTCACATTCTAAAGATGTACACAAAAATCTGTGAAAAAGCGGGGTTTTTGCAACTAGTTTAGAGTTACATTCAACAGACAAATGTGTGAATAGGTGCATCTGCAGGTAGCGAGTGTGGAGAGTCCGCTGTAAGGATTTGCATCTTTTAATGTCTGTCTTTGAAATATCACAGTGTGTACATGAGTTTATTTTTGTCTGTCTTATCTCATCATTTTTAGTATTTGAGTAGCTTTGATTTCAAATACCTTTTTACTTTTACTTGAGTAAAACCTTTGGGTTCTCTGCCCAACTCTGATTAAAACTTGAACTGTGGAAAATTAAAAAAATCTAAAGCCAGGACTCGTTTTTTACTTTATTTTTATTTTAACTTTTCCATTTGGACATCTGAGAAAAAAAACATGACAATGGATCTATCCCATCTGTCATTTTCCTACACACATAACGCCCTCCACTATAGTCCACTTCCTGCTTTAGGGGCGCCCTCCGGTCTGACATGCATTTAAACCGCGCCAGAGTTTACCTTAACCGAACTGAGATCAAGGCTTTCAGGCAGGCCAGAGTTAATGCTTTTTGGGTCGATTGCACACTCACACCTTCCTAAACGAAGGGTGCGTTCGCCGGTGCGAACACACCCTTAAATTTATTTTGTACTTCGCATTTATTTTTGCTCCCGTTTGTCACCAGGCGACCCTAACTCTGTGTCTCGCAGTTCACCGACGTGGACGCGCTCGCGGGTTACTTTGAGAGCCTCCTCTACATCAGAGACCAGCTGTACCAAAGGGAGACTCAGGTGCAGGAACACATGGAGCAGCAGAAGAAGGCCTTCCAGATCCTGAAGGAAAAGCACAACCTGCTGTGGCTGCAAAAGAACAACCACCTGTCACAGCTCCAGACCAAGCTGGAAAAGGCCCGCTCTAAAGCTCTGATATGGGTATGAGAGCGGCTAATCATTGCGTCATCGTAGCCAGGAAGGTAAAGACGGTCTGAGAGAAGCTCAGGTGTCGCGTGTGTTTCTGCAGGAAAGACAGTGGAACCTAATTCAGGAAACAGCTGCAAAGAAGACGCTGGAGCTGGGCCAGATTACGTACGCAACCCTTAACTTGTTCGAAATGGCCGGCGGGGTGATTGGAGTGGGCGGTTTGCACATCAACGACACGGAGAGACAACTGGATGCGGTAGGTGCACTGAGGGAAGCAGCAAAAGGCAGCCGGAGTAAGAAAAGAAAGAACTGATGGTGTGTGTGTGTGTGTGTTTCCTCCTCAGATCAAGAACTTCATAATGGACCACACAGATATTGTGAAACATTATCAGACATACTTGCTTCGAGAAACCAGAGGAAGCAAAACAGAAAACATGAAGTAAACACATATTAAGTAGCAAACTGTTTAACCTTGTCCCAGTGTTGTGATGTTACAGTGTCTATGTCAAATTAGGCTTTCACCCTCCCACCCCTTGACCCGCCTAAAATGGGTCAATGGAAAAACTAAGTACAAACCGGATTCCAAAAAAGTTGGGACACTAAACAAATTGTGAATAAAACCTGAATGCATTGATGTAGAAATGGAAAATGTCAATATTTTATTTGTAATAGAATATATATGGCAAATCAAAAGTTTAATCTGAGTAAATATTACATTTTAAAGGAAAAATATGTTGATTCAAAATTTCACAGTGTCTACAAATCCCAAAAAAGTTGGGACAAGTAGCAATAAGTGGCTGGAAAAAGGAAATTGAACATATAACAAATAGCTGGAAGACCAATTAACACTAATTAGGTCAATTGACAACATGATTGGGTATAAAAAGAGCTTCTTAGAGTGTCAGTGTCTCTCTGAAGCTAAGATGGTAAGAGGATCACCAATTCCACTATTGTTATGCAGAAAGATAGTGCAGCAATACCAGAATGGTGTTACCCAGCATAAAATAGCAAATGCTTTTAAATTATCATCATCAACTGTGCATAAAATCATCAAAAGATTCAGAGAATCTGGATCAATCGCTGTGCGTAAGGGTCAAGGCTGTAAAACTCTACTGGATGCTTGTGATCTCCGGGCCCTTAAACGTCACTGCACCTCAAACAGGAATGCCACTGTCAAGGAAATAACAGTATTGGGCTCAGGAATACTTCCAGAAAGCATTGTCAGTGAACACAGTCCACCGTGCCATCAGCTGCTGCCAGCTGCAACTCTACAGAGCAAAGAGGAAGCAATTTCTAAGCTCCACAAGCTCAGCTGTTTGCACTGGGCCAGGAGTCATTTAAAATGGAGTAAGGCAAAATGGACGACTGTTCTGTGGTCAGATGAGTCACAATTTGAAGTTCTTTATGGAGCCATGTCATCCGGACCAGAGAGGACCAGGTTAACCCAAGTTGTTATCAACGCTCCGTTCAGAGGCCTGCATCACTGATGGTCTGGGGTTGCCTGAGTGCTTGAGGCATCGGCAGCTTGCATGTCTGGAAAGGCTCCATTAATGCAGAGAACTATGTTCAGGTTCTAGAACAACATATGCTCCCATCTAGACGTTGTCATCTCTTTCAGGGAAGAGCATTTTTCAACAACATAATGCCAAACAACATTCTGCATCAATCACAACATCATGGCTACGTAGGAGAAGGATCTGGGTACTGGCCTGGCCAGCCTGCAGTCCAGATCTTTAACCTATAGAGAACATTTGGTGCATCATATAGAGGAAGGTGCGACAAAGAAGGCTCAAGACGATTGAACAGTTAGAGGCCTGTAGTAGACATGAATGGGAGAGCATTTCTGTTTCTAAACTTGAGAAACTGGTTTCCTCTGTCCCCAGAAGTCTGTTGAGTGTTGTAAGAACAAGGGGAGATGCCACACGGTGGTAAAAATGGCGTTGTTCCAACTTTTTTGGGATTTGTTGATGTCATGAAATTTTGAAACATTTTTCCCTTAAAATGATACATTCTCTGAGTTTAAACTTTTGATCTGTGATTTGTGTCCTATTGTGAATAAAATATTAGATGTTGGCACCTCCACATCATTGCATTCAGTTTTTATTCGCAATTTGTTTAGTGTCCCAACTTTTTTGGAATCCGGTTTGTACACCCCATGATCCAGCAGCTGGAATACTCACCTCCTGCTGCATTATTATTTTTTTTTCCTGTAAGACATTCTGTTGTGTCCCTACGATGGAGAACAAGGGCCACGCTAAGACAAAAAACAAAAAAATCAAGAAAATTATGACAGTCACAAAATAATTAAAATAAACTCATAATATTAGGGTAGGGTAATATATTTGTGTGAGAATAAAGTCTGAATATTATGAATATAAAGTCAGTGTTACAACTTGTAACAATGTGACTTTATTCTCATATCATTACAACTTTATTCTCGTACAACATTTTTCTTGGAATATTATGATATTAATCTTGTGTTTTTATTGAATTTGTTTCTTAACCCTTTCATGCATAGTGGTCACTACAGTGGACAGCTGTTTAAAAGCCATTTTCTTGTGCTTCTTGTGGATTTTTATGTTATGAATGTACACAAACCACTGAAGTGGACACTAATGCATCATAAAATACAATCAACTAGTGGCCATCAGCTGCAAATGCAATAAATTATTTTTGCTACATCCAATATGGCCGACAGACAAAATGCACACCAACTGACCCGGTCCCTCCTTCGACTGTAAAAAAATTATTGTGGCATCAGATAACTCCTAAGGAACAATACTACTAATGTATTTTTCAAATAACAACTTTGTATTTGGAGAAAATTACAATTAATCACCTAATTTTTTTAAGGTTTTATTGGCTCTAGTGGCCTTTATTTGATAGTTAATTGACAGGAAAGTGGCTATTGAGAGATGGGGAAGACATGCTGCAAAGGTCGCCAGGCCGGGAGTCGAATCGGCGATGGCCGCATCAAGGACTAAGGCCTCCATGTGTGGGTTGTGCTTAACCCCTACGCCACCACAACATGCTCCTAAATTTTTTTTTTATTTTTTACAAAATTGTTTTCTTACCTTCTTTTATGCCTTAAGAAAATAAAAAACACGTGGGGAAAAAATTCTGACAAAGGATCATAATTTATGCATGAAAGGGTTAACATGGTTCTAATACGCTGTCATAGTATTTCACATTATTTATTAATCTTTTTTATTGCTATTATTATTCAGCCCAAAAGTTTGCGTCTGATGTGAAAAGTGAAAGACAAAATGCGAAAATGCGGTGCTGACACTGTGCCTGACCACGACAATCAGACCCTCTCTCTCTCTGTCTCTCTCTCTCTGTCTGATAGAAGAAGAGTTTAACTGGAAACATGCCTCAGATGATGAAGTGGATATCGGTCTGGCATGTCATCCTTTTCACCTATAATCCCTTCTAATCCCGGCCTCCTCTCGTCGAGCATCATTCCAGATGAGCTGTCTGGAAGAGTCGGCAGCTTATCTCCGGTGAGACAGGGGGCAGTTTAAGGGTCTTTCATGCCCTTGTCCCCCACACCACCTCCATTGCAGTGTCCACTTATCCTCGTTTATGCGATAATTGAACAATGATTGTGCCAAACACACTCCAGAAAAGCAGGATAACTCAATGAGGAGAGAGTGGGACTTTAAGTCGACTTTGGAGGCTTTTTAAAAATTATTATCTTTGACCAGTGCTGAACGCCTGAGGCCACAGATAAAGTTAATTTATGGCATTGTTAGCTTCGATGACAGATACAGGACTCATTTTAGACATATAACACACGATAAGACGGAAAGGCCACGGAGAGGTCACAAAGGGGGGTGTAGAGCCGACTGAGAAATGGTCCAGCTGGAGGCGACAACGCCGAGTGAATTACCTGACCTGCTTCCTGAAACGGTTTGCGAAGATCTGCCTTTGCTCAATCCAAGCAGGGTCACGAAGAGGAAAGAATGCGCATCAACCGTCCAAATCATATTTCTTAGCAGATGTTCACATTTCTTTTTTCTTTTTTTCCCAACTGGAAGAACATTGATACCAGGAAAGGGGAGTTTTTCTCATTCATAGCAGCAATAAAAAACAATTATGTTGCCAAGTTTCTGGTATCATCCTTCAATCTACAACATTAGGCAATGAATGACCATATATTATATTTGTCTACACAGTGTTTAGCAAGGCATGTGTTATTTTTGCCTGCTAGCCAAGTTTTAATCTGTTTATCAAACTCGTTGTGATGTGGGAAGGTACTGGAGTCAGATTTGCCATTTTTCTATTTTAGGCCTTCGCGAACAAAAGGCAATCCCAGACTTCATTTTTTTCAATGTATGTCGTTGATAATGAAGTTAGCAAGAGCTTTTTATGGATTTGAAAATATTTGTATTGTTTTAGAGGCTTTCGTTGTCTTACTTTGCCATCTGAAATTATTATTACTATACACAAGGATGAAAATTGTTACCTCAAATTAAAGAACTGACCTTTTGATTGATTGTCTTTAACTTTCTAATGATCAAAGCTTGTGTAATCAAGTTAAAACTAAGGGGTTTTGAAGGGTTTGAGCTGTCACCCGAGAAAGAATTGTGCCAAAAACAACAGAGATTGGTTTGGACTGGCTGAAATAGCTGATACTAATGAAAACAGGAGAAGGATAAACAAGGTTTGCCAAGTGTCAAGAACTGGCGCAAGAAGAAACATCAAGAAATTCAAAGCGGGCCACACACACACACACACACACACACACACACACACACACACACACGTGAACAACCCTGGCAAAGATAGTGAGCAAAATACCACGGAACGAAAACTACAGAGGGACGTCTCCACAGATCACAGGAGCTCTGTGCAGGGATGGACTGTAAGGTTACATAAAAAAAAAAAAAACTCAGCTTCTGTAGAAGAGACACCTTGAAGCCAGACTGAAATGTACTACCGACACGCTGGGAAATGATCACTCAAACCAGAACCATGTTGTTTAGTCAGACGCCTGCTGAGACACTGCTTATGTTTGGAGAAAGAAATAAGCGACTTGCAACCCATCAAGCACTGTCCTGGGGTTGAAACATGGCGGTGACTTTGGCGAGTGTTGACATGGGAGTCTTGCCTAGTAACAAAATATAAAGAAAGTTGTGGATTTTCCATCAATTCCTTCATTATCTAACTTAAAGATTAAACTTAGAACCTTTTGAAAGTGAGAGCAGCAGGTCTTTTTATAAGGGTCTCTGAAGCAGGGACAGTCCGTCTTTATGCACTCAGCAACTCAACCTGTCACTGTGCTCCCATCATGAACTCAGTACCTGATGTTTGACCTACAATGGTAGGTCAAACATAACCAGGTATTACAGTTTGTAATACCTGGTTATCTTTCTCACTGCCCGCTCTCCATGCTGCTCATCTAGGGAGCCTCCGGATTGTAGTTTGTTTTGGTTGTGTTTACCCAGAATGCCCTGCGCTAAAGTCAACTTACTGCTTCTGGAGAGGTTTCTGGGTCCATTTGGCGTTCACATATGCATTCGAACAGCAACAGAGTTCACTTCAGCCGAACCGAGACCTGAGACCTCGCTTTTTAGGTGGACCAGAGTTAATTTTTTTGTCCACATCAGAGTTTCAGGTTCATTCACACCAGCCCAAACCAACCGGACCATCCAGGCAAGCAAATTAGAGAAAGAACAGGGATGGTGTGAATACAGCTTCAAATTTCACCGCGTCCTGGATTCACACCCTGCTTCAAAGTAGCCATTTGTTAGACGACACAAACTTTCTACTTTTAGTGAGACTCTAAATATGACCTTTTATCCAGTCACACATCATCTCCTCTTCCAGACCCTGATAAATCTCCACTTTGCACATTCCTTGTAAATGATTGTGGGAAAAAAATCCAGTTTCTTTTTTTTTTAATGGGTTAAAATTACTCCTCAGAAAATGTGATGCTCACTACAAATGTCTTTTTTGGGGGGGGTTATTGTTTGTTTTTTCCCAGCTCCTCCTTTTGATTGTGTTTTATTGTGTTCGCCTATTTCCTGTCCTGTTAAAATATGCTGTCAAGAAAATCTAAAAATATCCAACTTTCTGCTGTAAGGGATGTAAAATGTCTTTCAGTTATCTACATGATGAAACTGAACTCCCCATTCTCAGACAGTTTTATGCCCTAAAACCATCTGAGAAGTCTAATTTATGATATCTCTCATGGCTCAACATCTGCTGTTTCCCAGGCTTTGCACTTTGCCTGTTATTTGGACATAATTCTTTTGTGAACTATTCCTACCTATATTGACTATTTTGTTGAAAAGATCTAGCTTATGGCAATTACAAGTCAGAATAATGTTAATAAGTGTCTATGTTAACTAAATCCTAGAACAACAAACATCCTTTTTCTTGTCAAAACTCCACGAATCTCCGGTCACAAAATTCAAGGACCCTAAATGTTCACACTGCACAAACAATCCAAAACTCCTGTAATTACGTAATTAGGATTTCATCTTCAGACACACTTTTTTGAAAAGTGAAGCTGCTAAGACACAAGCTGGTGACCAACTGAAGACGTGCAAAACAAAACTGAAAGAAAATCTTTAATATTACGCATTCTGGTGGCACATTAGAGTAAAAACACCTGAACTGTGTTGTTTTGAATGATTGAATTGAATGGTCTCAACATTCAATTCAAAAACCTTCTATTGCATAGAAGGCTTTTAAACCCTTCGATGGAATACCGGTTTGTTGAGTCTCCAAAGGCACTGCTCTGTTGACCTCCTGGAAATGTGGTGATGTAAATCTTCACTTTATGAACTGAAGTTTAAGCTGAAGACTTTGCTATCAGTGTGTTTGTGTGGGGTTTCAACAGTGACTGAGTTTTGTGACACTCAAACGTTGTGGTCACTGCTCTGCCATGCAGTATTTATTGATTTCAGATGTGAAAATTGATAGACTGATATCACTAGCATGAGCTACAAACTTTAACATCACTGAAAAAATACAACTATGGACGATAGCAATAAAGGTGGTTCAGGTGCCCTATAAAAGTCTTATTTTTTTAACTATCTCCAGTAGATTGTTCCACTGCATCTGGATTTCCTTTACCTGATCAAAAAGTCCTGGCTCATTTATTTCTAATTGTGTTTTAATTGATATTTAAAGTATATTTATCGCAAACTTTCGAAGGGTTAGCATACAGATTCTTAACCTCATTCCCACCGTGTAACCTCCATCTTTTTCTGTAACTGCTAATTCTGCGAACGGATTAAATCGATATGTGAGGCATTTACATTTCACCAGCTGTAGGAGCAGCTGATGGGGGGGTGAGGCAGAAGAATGTGGAAGAAAAATGTACTGCACTTAAATGCCTCTTGCTTTCTGAAACCCTCTCAGCCAATGGGATTTGCTGACATCCTGTAGCTTTTGGGAGAAGAGATGATCGACCGCAGGGAGGATTTGAGAAGTGTTACGCAGTCACTAAAAATCTCACCTTCACATCCAGCTGTCTCACTTCAGAAATGTATTCTGCTGTTGACCTTTTGTTCCACTGCTCTTATAAATTCATAATTGCCACGTGAAATTGCTCTAATAAACATTTCCTTTATAGGTAAGTAGAAATGACTCTCTGCCAAAACGATGATTACACATTTTGTTCCAATAAAACGTTTATTGTACTCCTTCCAACTGAACAAATGTGCCAACACTTTTTTAAAATTTACTTTTTCAAACAAATGCTGATGCAGGTTTTGGCCCAACTCTGCAGCACTTCTCTGCTGGGAACCTCAGATTCTTGCATTCCAGATGGATGTGCTTTTAGAAATTTCTTTCACGCCAATGTTGAGCCACCATTTGCTACTCTGCATATGGAGCAAGTATTTATCCTTAAACTGCTATAACTCAGCCCCTTTTTACAGATTTTAATACTTCCACATTGCAGTAATGGACCCTTTATTACAGAATCATACAGATTCTGTAATAAATTAGCCATTACTGTGAGATCTCTTGATGTATTGCGCACAGGAAGAAAGCTTTCTTTTCAGTGATAAGTCATCATCGGCTCAAACGGAGACCATGTGAAGTGTAGCGTTGTAGGATCCAAGCCGCAATCAGCGCAGGGAACACTTGATTATCTGAGATGGAACATCTGCGGGTTGGAAATTTAACTTGGGGATTAAACAAAAAAAAATTACGTGGAAGGCAACATTTACAACATTTAAGACGGAAACGTTCAACGGTCTTAACTTGATCCGAGAAGAAGCGATTAAAAACATGAGAGAAATTAAAAAGAAGTAATTGAAATGGCTTGCAATTTTTAGTATTTTGAATTAAATTTATTGTTGTTTGTCACTGTACACATGTACAATGAGCTTAAGATTAAATCTCATTGCACATGTGATAAAGTTAATACATATTGTCAATAATGTGTTATTTACAATCAATTTCAATATTTCTGCTATCTAGTAGAAGTGTGTGATATTTAGTTTGGTATTGTTTCAATAGCAAGTAAATAAGAGAGCCAATATTACCGATACCAATACTTATGATTTAAGTTTGATATATCTTCAAACTTCTGACCCGAGGGCATTTTTGTGATTATGCCTTTGAATTATTTTGTTAAAATCTTGGATAGAATTATTTAGCTAAAATGTATAGATGTTTGCAAAATACTTTAATAACATATATGACATACAGAAACAATAGAAAAATCCAACACATTCGATTGTGTGCATTGTTTTCTAAATAAAGTGCAAAATACGGTCGCTACACAAGCAATTAATCATCGCATAAAATTCACTCCATCATTTCCATTCTGATTTTCTTTTTCTGAAAGACAATTTTCCATAAGGAGCCTTCATAATCCATTTTATTTTTGGTTATGGGTATTGTTTATTTTGGATATTTAATACATCTTCCAGTTCCAATGTCAAATGTCCTTTACTAAAGTAAAGCTTACCAGTCTTTCAGAGGACTTGAATTATGATGTTATATCAATATATTCCTTGAAAATTGTCTCACAAGGACAATATTATCATTTATTGCGATATTTACTGGGGCAATTTATCACCCAGTAATATTTATTACAGTGACAGGCCAAAGAGCAAAACAAAGCAACGTTTTATTTTTACACTAGAATTGAGAAACTACAATACAATTTAAAGAAGCGATCTGAAACTAAAGTGTCGATCTGATATTGATAACGAATTGGGATCGATATTACCTATGGCTTGGATTGTCTACTATCTACTCAATTAGGCTGCTGCAGGATAATGTCTATATTACTTTGACTAAAGACGAGGGTTTGTGGTGAGCGATCGTTGTGCTAAAAATGACATAGATATTATTCCATGTCCTCAGCAATGAAGTAATTTTCTTTTCACTCTGCCCCTCTATGATTTTGGTCTAATATTTTACCAAGCTGAGATCATTATTAGCGGTAAAAGCGGCATTGGATAAACACTGAATGTACCCCCTAACATTTTTTGGGGGGAACATCTTCCGATAAACAAGCTTTTTTTCAGTCAAGTCCAAGGAAGGTAGAGACGGCTGTGAAGGGAAGTCTTATTAATCTGCACTTATTTTTGAGTGAAATGAAAGAGTTATATAATTAAGCCAGAAACGGCCTCCAAGTCAAACACACTATTACCTCAGTGAGTCTGAGAAAGCTGTTCCAGGGCAGGCCGCCAAACTAGCTCTGCTGCTAAGGAGGAAAAAGCATGTGGACGCTGCAGCGGTTTAATTTGGTAAACTCATTAAAAAAATTCTTAAGCCTCTCCTCCCTCCACCTCCCCCCCAAAAAACAATCTTAAACAACAGAGCAGATCTTATTTTTATCCCATTACAAAATTAACCTCATGACAGACTAAAGGAGAAGTCAAATGGCTGAGATAAATTTCTTCTTCTGCCCTGCCACTTCACATCTTCACCCTTCAGTGACATGAAACTTTTTGCAGAACAGTGGCCTCATCTGAGGCATAATCCTTTGCTGTTTGCTTTTCTCCAGGCTTCGCAACTGAACCTCCTAGAGATTAGACCGCTGCTCTGAAAGATAATTACATTGAAGTCATGAAACCGACGTGTAACATAATGCGCGGAGGGAGGAAAGGAAGAAGGAAAAAAATAAAAAGAGAGAAATAATCCGTGCGAGGCCTTCGTGAAGCAAGACCACCAGTGAAACGCGTGAGAGGAAATATCTGATGGGAATGCAGCTTGTCATGAACTCTGGATATTTTTCTTTCGTTCTTTTTCTTTTTTTTTCTTTAATTTTTTTCATCAAATCAGACTTTAATGCGCTTCATTTAATGGCAGCCCTTTGAGCGCGTACTCTGTTGAATCGCGTGCCTCCATTAGCATATTTTGCTTTCGGTGCGCTCGAGCTCTTTTTGTGTGGCTCGCGCTCTCTTCGACGACGCGGCGTAAAAGCCTCTAACGAGTTGACTCTCAGTCGTCTTGTTTTTCAGGGGCGAGAAGGAGGAGGCACCTTCTGTGTCGCTTTCAACTGAAGTAAAGAGGGGAACAGACACGGCTGAGCAAGTGGATAAAGGTGCGGGAACCAATTTTATGGGAATGTTGCACATGGCCGCTTTTTCGGGGGAAAAGAAAAACCTTTAATCGGCTAAAAGTGTGCACTAGGAATGAAAGGGAAAAAAGACTATTATTTGGGGCTTTCTTTGCTTTGTGTATTTGGTCAGGATTTGGTTAAGCAACCCAGACTGCTAGGAAATGAAATCACAAATCCTTTCTGAAGATGCTTAATGACCCGGTAGCTCTTAAATTTCTCAAGCCAACAAAATGGCAGCGAAAGAGAATAGGGTATGTGCCACGAGAGGTGGTGACGTACTTCCGTTTAGATTTATGCCACATAGAATGTGTCTGGTAGCCTGTGCTTCCATATATTTCCCAGCACTTGTGAGAATGAATAAGCCACATAAAGTGACATATCTTCGAGCAACTGGCACAACATCCGAATTTTGTTGTGTACCGTTGTGTCCGGTGAGTAGCAGGTGGAACAAATTCGTCAGTTTTTTCAGCTTCCCTACTGATGAGGAGTTACGGAAACAATGGATAGTGGCTATCCGGAGAGCTAACTTAGCTATCAAAGCTCACTAGAGTTTGTAGCCGGCATTTCAAACGTGAGGACATACAAGAGCCCGAGTCTGGAATCGGAAGACGAAGGCTAAAAAAGGGAGCTGTACCTGCTCTCTTCCAGTGGAATAATTTTTCCCTTCTGCTCAGTACAAGGTTACTTCTGGGCTCACTGTATCTCAAGTTTTTAAAGTCACCTGAGAAAAAGTAAAAAAATATAAACTCTTTTGGATCATTAGATTTTTACATTTAAATGACAAAACAATCTGCGACATGTATAAAAGCAATCCTGAAGACATCTGGTGGGGGGTAAATTCTGTGAATTTGCTTACTTTGACTTGATAAATGCTTACAAATAATAATAGTATATAGTAATGACAAAACCCCTTTTTATTTCATGACTCACACAGGCTCTCTGAGATTGTATCAGACTTAGAAACGCCAGCTTAACTTCTGGTTTTGCTTCTATGGACATCTCAGCTCAAAGCCTCCGGTGACGGCATCATTTGGAAATCAAAGTTGTTTCTTTGAATGACCAAGATATAAATACGTCTCACATATCAATTTATGTTATCTGGAAATGTTTTTGTTCCACTGAAGGAAAAGCAAACTGATTGAGACAAAAAGAACTCGTTTGCAATCAATTAATTAGCTGTGGACATTTTTAAGTACTCAATCAATGATTGATTTCCAGATTAAACTCTTGATCCTTGTTGCTGATTTATATTTTATTTTTTTATTTTACTTTTCCACCCGTAGTGTTAGACGGGCCGAGGGTGAGTGTTTTGCGATGCCGTGAATATATAGAGCAACAAAGAGACGTATCAAGATGTCACAATGATGGCCTAAAACTGTGACTGCTGAAGTTTGTCCCTTCTGACACACAACGCTCACTTGGCGCTCACCTTTAGGGAAAATGTTGCTAAAACCTCTTTTCCTGCACAAAATACTTTGAATTTGCCCGTGGAAAGACATGGTGCGCTTGCTTCAAGTTCATCATATGAAACACTGAATTGTTCTGTTCAAAATCCCTGAGTGGGATCCAGACATGAATGTTTTTATCTAAATGTATTCATGTGTTCATAATGAAATTACTAATTCATAATACGACACCTTAAACATACCCAGATTAGCAGAACCTCAGCAAACAGCTCAGCAAGAAAACACTGTCAGCGGTGGGGCAGAACATGATGTTCTTGAAGAATCAAACTGCTTGTGTCCGGTCATTCGTACGTTTCAAGTTGTAATTTTAATTTTAAAAATATATGTTTTTTTTACATGTCTGTGAAAACTGTTGCCTTATTGTGATAGTGTAACATGAGACTGATCATTTGAGTTCCTCTGCCTTCCCTCTGTTCCTGCTGGCACAAATACGCGACTTCGTTAGAAACAACCAATCAGAGCCAGGAGGAGGGTCTTAGCGCTGTCAATCACCCATATGTTTCTCTCTGCTACATTCTGCTACGGTGGAGACTGCCATGCATGCTAAGTGCTAGTTAGCATGGCCACTGGTGATGGCGGATAAGCAGTTTTCCAGAAATTATTTGGTGTTTCTCCCCCATTACCACATTTAGCAGCGTGTTCACTAGCATGATTGACAGCTTTAAGGCCCTCCTCCTGGCTCTGAGTGGTTGGTTTTTGGGGAGGTGTAGGAGATTGATATTTTCACAGATTATCTCATAACATACAAATATTTTAAAATATATATTTTTTGTAAAAGCTACATACTACAGCTTTAGCTTGACAGAAAAATTATATATGTTTTTGAATTTGAACAAACTGTCATAGGAACATAATGTTACACATTTGTTCACAACATCGGTAAGAGAGTAAAATAATTACTTATCGCTGTAATACTGACATTGTACTGTAAAACTACTGAGAGTTTCACCATGGCACTCATTTAATTTAATGCAGAATTGGACTGGGACATAATATAATTCAATAGTTTTTGGTGTAGGAAAATTCCCGACATCACTGACGTACATCTTCATTTATATTTTGAGAATATAAATTAGGACAGAAATGTAATCACACCAGACCAACAAAATCAGTGAACCCGTATCAGTTTTACTTGATACCGACATGTTCTACTCAAAAAAAGAGAAAAAAGCAGAAACCAAATACATGTATCTGCTTCTCTAACAGGGATGCTGTTTTAACTCGTGCCACTGGGTATCTTCATCGTAAAATCTCCATGAGATTGTATTTAGTTCCCATGTGTTAATTTATTATTAATTTGTTTTTCTCCTTTTCCCATAAGCCCTGAAGCCAGAAGACACGCAAGAGGTCCAAGTGGCCTCCAAATAAAAAAAAGAGGAAAAAATGTAACAGAGCAGAGTCTTTGCTGAGATTCCTCATGCGAACTGGTCTCTGAACGCCCCACGCAACAGGTGGAACCAGTTGGAAGTGGTCAAACGTCCGTATGCTATGAGGACATTAGATGTGTTCGTGTTTGTTCCTTGAAATCTGTCAGCGAGTCAAACTAAAGTTGTGTTTTGAAAATGCACACTTTTGAACACTGAAGTATGTGCTTCTCTCCATCTTTGTGCCAATTCTTCTGTTCCTCACTCTTGTTTATAATTTTAAAGATAACATTTAACTGAAGAATGTGACATATATTTTGCGTTCCTTTTCCTCTTTCACCACTTCATCATCAATAGCATATGCAGCAGCCAAACGTTGGAAGCTTCTGTCCTTCTGCCTTGTTAGTGCAACTCAAAAAAAATAAAAAATAGAAATCCCCAATAGCAAGTGGGAAACCTCTGTCCTGTTTGTCTGTAATTTGTTTTCTCATGTTGACTCATTAGGCATTAATGGTTCCGTTGAGTAATTGCGTGCCCTTCTGCTGCTCCCTCCCACCTCTTTGATTCTCCGCTGATGCGACTTGGGCCGTTTGCTGCACTTTCCTGACTGCTAGCCAAGCTTCCCAGCCGTGTAAATGATGAGAAACAGGCAAATCCTTTCCAGATGTCCCCGCTGATAGCCCCTAATTTATCGACTGAGGAGTCATAAAGCGAAAAAAGACATAAAAAAACAAAATAAATGGTGATTTCCTCTCCTGCTTAAGCAACAC
Organism: Micropoecilia bifurca; assembly: GCA_903067075.1. Lineage (NCBI taxonomy): Eukaryota > Metazoa > Chordata > Actinopteri > Cyprinodontiformes > Poeciliidae > Micropoecilia > Micropoecilia bifurca. The sequence goes on along the minus strand of CAEGAF010099069.1, from coordinate 32,217 downwards.
GACTGTTCCCTAGTGTTCCCTGCTTACGGTGGAAACAGGCCATGCATGAGGCCTGGCCCCATGGCAGCCGGGTTGTCACGGTGTGTGAGGTTATTCACACGTTTAGTATTTATGAAACAACAACAAGCTGTTCCGTTTCTAGCCTGTGTTAATCTGAAATCAGAACGTTAATCCCAAATGGTGTGATTCAAAATAAAACTTTAATTTTGTACACTGTAGAAGAATTTAAAAAGCGGACAATTTGTGGTAAAATACAAGACAATATCATGTTACGTTTCAGCAGCTGCCACTTAGATCTTTGAGAACTGGAAACTCTATGGAAAATTGCTAATTAGTGTAAATCAGTGGGGAAGAATATGGTATAGCTGTATGATACATTATGGCATTTTATTGTAAAATGACAGTTTAATGTAGTAAATACATCCTTAGTGTACAAGACATTATGGTATAATATGGCAAACCGTCATTTCAAAAGTTCACAACTGTAAAAATTACTTGAAATTTATGTTTCTTAAATTATGGCAACTCTGTGGTAATGTAATGTTAAGGATTTGATTGTCTGTAAATGTTGGTATTTTACTCTTTTTCTTTTTCATTATAAATTTTATAGTTTTTTTTTTTATTTTTACTCCTTAAATAATGGGGAAAAACTCTGTTTGTGTTTTGTGAAGTGAATGATTCCAGAATAAGTTAATGTTATTTACAATTCTGCAAACTCCAAACATTTAGGAAAAAAACTAAACAAAACAACTGTTTAACATTTGTTGAATCATTTCTTCTTGCGTCTCTCACACGCGTTGGTGCATGAAGACTTCATCCTGCCACGAGCCACTGGTTCCCTCTCACGTCGGCGGCAGGCTCATGTGACGCAACAGCCGTAAATTAGAGAGAATTCGTCTGGTTATTCTGACTGGTTCGTTTCACATGATGCCACATGGAGGAACTGATGTGACTCCTACTGGTGCATTCATCTGCTTATATTTTATTACCTGTTGTGCATATAGATCATTTATAAGTACTGATGCGTACCAGATGCGTGCAGGAGACAAACAAAAGAAGAAGCTGGTGCTCAGTCGGGTTAGACAGAGGGCATCTGCAAACTTCCACTTCCAAGTTTTTGCTGCAGATAATCGATTTGGGCAAAAAGTATCATTTTTGTCTCATTTGCCCAAAGAACCTTTTTCTTCTGTGTGTCTGATGTTTTTCCCTGCGGGCTTAACTTGAGTCATTTGTCAACAGATCTTTTGCACCTGAGCTGTGGATCTTGGCAGCTCCTCCAGAGTCGCCATGTCCGTCTGGTCTGTTTCTTATGATGTCCCTCTCTCACCTCCCACCGGACCGCCAGAGCAGCAGGTGCTGCTCATCAGAGGGGCTTAGCGGATTGGTTGTGAACTAGCTGGACCAGCCACAACAGCAGACGTTTGGCAGCTTAGCGGCGCCATGGTGCCAAAAACGATATGGATCCGAAATACAGTTTTAATCCATTTAGAACGGTTATAAGACCATCTGTGAAGAACTTAGTATAAAGACGATTTGGTAGTGGGAGGAGGAGGGGTGACAAGACATTTTTTCTTTTTGCAACAGAAGTTGATATCCAAGTCGGTTCATTTTGTGCAGTATTAAAATTTCTACGAGGCTTAGATTTATGAGGCATTCAGGAAGATAATTAAAAGCAAAACACGTTCAACTAAAAAAAATAAGAAGAAATTCTTCGTTCGTTTGAAAGCACATATAGCATCACTGCTAATGTCTCCACAAGACCTGAGTCCATTAGATACACTGGAGCAGCGCAAAGATATGGCGTAAACAAATGTGACGGATTGAAGAGAAGATTTTATTTATTCCGAAGCGGTCTGCATTTAAGAGTGAGGGAACCAAGTTGGTTTATGTTACAAAAATCTCAAAAAGTTAACAATTTAAGTTAATAAAAAGTTGAATCTATGATTTTAACAAGGTTGGCAGACCAATTCGGTTCAGTCCAGCTTTATTTACACTCAAATTCTACCAACAAGTACCAAGGTCCTGTACAGAAAAATAAGTAAATTATTCAACAACAAGCTAAAACATCGACACAAGGCACAGAGCACAAATATTAAAATCAGTTAAAATCAGTTCTGGGAACTCACAACCCCCTGGAATTAAAAATGAATTCTGTCCCATCTTATGACGCAAAGTGAACAGTTCCTCTAGCGACTTCCTCTCTGCAGGCTCCATCCATACACCGCCCCCTTAATAAAATCACAATTCATTCAGTTATCTAACACACAGTAAAAAGGTCATATTGCCATGCCGACTGTTGTCACTTATTTTGCACAAACAGACAGATTTTCCACCAAACCCCCACTAAAGTGCATCACAACAAGTCTGCTGTATCACTGTCTCAAAACGCTTCTCTGAGAGAATTTTGCTTCTTTTTTCTGACAGACGGCCTCGGCTCTGATCTGACCGTCAAATTTAAGATCTGGTAGCTGCTGAAACAAATCTGAACAGGAGCCAAGTGACGCATGTCTGCTGCTGCTGCTGCTGCTGCTACTGCTGCTTTGGGCGCTGTCTCTTTAAAAATGTCCCTCACAGCTCCCATAAATAAGCCAACAGCTGTAATTCAATTTGCATGCTAATGAGGGATGACTTGTACAGAGCTGTGCAGCTTGGGGGATAATTCAATTATGTGGCTGTTTGTTTGGAAAGAGAAACTTCAAATCAAGTCGTTTGGAGGTAACACGTGGAAACAAATGACGCAGTGGGATCAAAATCAGAAAACAGCAGCCTGTGAAGTGAACTGAATTTAGTATGTTTATTCTTACGTGTTTAATTTAAGACTAAACTGCAGTTTTGTGGTAAATTATATTGTTTGAAAAATAAACACAAGTCCACCGGCACACAGGAGGTTTTCCGTGAGCTCTGCTCCGCGCATGATTCATATTATTCAGGAAAACAATCAGAGGTGTTGGTCAGGGCCGTGCACAGACATTTTGAAGGGTCTTCAAAGTGCAAAAACACTTTGAATGACACGTGGAGTTACCAGCGGGTTTTTCAACCCCCCACACACTCACAAGACAATAAATACCTTTAAAGTGTTTATAACTTTAAAGTTATCTGTTGTTAAAAAAAAAAAAAACAGATGGTCCAAAGAAAACAGATGAGAATAATTTGATGAATTTGAAACAGAAAACCTATTCATGCCTGTATTCGCAAAGTATAGGTCTTGGCTTCAGCCTATTCATTTTTTGGTCAAAAAATGAATTGTGTAAATTGTGTACATTTACACAATTTGGTAAATTGTGTAAATCCAACTTCAATCCAACTTCAAAGGAAATTCAGATTTCAGGTTGCCACAGAAAATTATATTGTTATTTTTTTTAAAAAAAAAGCAACTTATAATTTCATTCTCCTTTGGTTTATGAAATCCAGTTGAGGTTTTTTGAACTATTTCACACTTGTCCTTTGCAGTACTTGTAGTCATTTCCCATTCCTCAAACTCTATTCCCAGTTTATCTTAAATTGTTTGTTTGATTAAGAAAAAATAACCCTCAGTTTATTTTGCAGTGATGAGTTTTCCAGGACTTAATGGGACTTATTACTGCAGCGCGGTATCGGTGTTATTTCCTGGGACACATTTGAATTTGAAATGTGCAAATTAAAAATCCTCAACCCTGCACACCTTTACACCCGATGTATCCTGAATACGTACCAGACTGGGGAAGCTTGAGTTCTACAGAGCACAGAAGAAACCCATTTGTAAGTTTCTTGTTTATCTGAAAGGAAATGAATTAATATGTATTTCGTCATTTGCAAAAGTTCCCCAATTAGAAATGAGGTTATCAGCAGGTACATGGATGTTTGACAGTCTGTGTCGTCTTTCCTTGGATTCCATCAGGAAAAGTCAAACTTAAGCCTCACATATGGACCAAAATGAAAAGGCCAAGTGGTGACCAAAATATGCAGCAGCTGTCGTGTTTGCAACTATATTCCCCAGCAGGTCAGGCAGTGACAAAAGCTGAAGCATGTGTTTCCAGAGCGAGCGTTCCTACTTGTCAAAAAAGAGAAAGCCTGTTTTAGTACTGCTGGTAATGTGCCAAAAAATAAAATGATAAAAACGTGAACCTTTCTAGCTTTGATTTGAATAAGCCAATGTTTGCTTCTCAACTTATGAATGACCACAGATCTGTTTTTTATGTTCTTAGCCTTATACTGCTCCTCTGTAGCTAAGCCAGGTTACCACAGGCTTTGAAGTGAGTTCTACAACTTAGAGATATCATATATACCCTACATATGGACCAATGATTTAAAAAAAAGTACAAATACAACAAAAATTGTTCACCAATTAGAAAATATTTCTTATTTTCTCCTCATCTCCTATGCAAATGCTAAGTCTGCACTGACAAAGGTTCACTAACCTCGACATGCTGAAGGCTTAATGTAGGGCAGTTAGACCTGTCTTTTACTTAGTTGGGTTGATGACTATGGTTACTCAAAGAAAAGCGATGGTAGGGAAAAAGTACAAAACTGACAAAGGAAATTAAGTTTCTTATTCTGTCCTTGTTGGTTGCCATGACGCTATTTTTGGCTGATGGGAAGTTTTTACCATTCAATCTCACAATTTTCAATGGAGGTTCTGGGGGATGTTTGAGACTGTGTATGGATCAGAACACAGATCCCAACTGGGACCAAATGGGGCTTTACCCTTCAAATACATTTTCAACTAAACCAGATTCTCCTGACAAACATAGACTCGAGTTAAATATATATTTTACTTTATTGGGAACATTTTAGATCCTCAGACAATGTAACTCCTAGTCTTCCATCAAAAATGAATGAATCTTTTATGTCATGTTCACACAAGTTGTCAAAGTTCACACTGTCATGATGTTCTTGTAACTACATAGACGTTCCCTTTTCCCTCTCTCTTTTTGCTATTCTTTAATTATCAGAGGAATAAATTCATCACACACCATTTAAAGTGACACGTATGCCTCGAAGACCATATCTGGAAGAGAGCGTTTCTGTATTTGTTTCCTCAAAAACTAAGTAAACTAATCTTCACAAATTGTTTTTTTCCTAATTAACCTCCAGACATCCACCTCTAAAATAGAGCTGAAGAATGTGTTTATGGGTATAAGTGTTTATTTGATTCACTGAGCTACGATAAAAGAACATCCATGCCAACTATTATTGTACATGTCCTAAATGCAGTGTTTTTAGTTTCCTACGCGTTTTCTGTGTTCCTACAGTCTCTCTAATGTTAGAGCTTCAATTTTACACCCTGAGCTCTTTCAGCCAGCAGGAATCATTTCACAGCTGGCACATTTCAGAGCAACAGCATTAACATGCAAATGCAAAATATTCAATCATCTGCAGAGTTCATTACCAAACTGACGACAAGGCTGTGAAGAATTATCCCTCATCTGACCGTTAAACAACTTTTAACTAATTACCATAAAACTCCTGCGCGAAAGAAGGTTTGACTTATACGACATTATTAATCTGTGAAACATTCCCCTGGTTAGAATGTGAATACTGTTAGATTGAAACTGCTCTCTGAGCATACGTTAAAATGAAAATATTGAACATATTTGCATAGACAGCTACACAAAATAAGCAACAAAAATTGTACTTTTTAATATGTTACAAAAAGAGAAACACCTGGAAGGTTTCACATTTATTGTGCCACCTCGGAGTAAATTACTGGAAAGGTTACTTTTTATGAAACCACGGCCGTAACCTGTGTCCAGGCCTGGGACCCCAGCCTCATTACCACTATCACCTTTTGCAGGCGCTGCAGAGGAAGCATTTCCGACATGTCAGCCGATTTGATGAGGTGTTTTACCGTGTTCTCGTGTAAAAAAAACAACAAAAAGCTGCCCTTCATGAACAATTTGTGAGTCTTGCACCCTCACAAATGTATCGGGGATGTATTAGTTTAGGCCGTTATTTGGTTGGAATTAAATATTTTGAGACTCTGGCGACTGCGAAACTTACATACAAAAGTGAACAGATAATCTATTTGCTGAGGTTGGACAACCAATTTTTAGGTTTATTGTATGGCTAAATTTGGTCACCCTTCAATTCTAGTAAGTAAAGAAGATGTGTTAAACAAACAAAAACAAAATATGTTAAGGGAAAGGATCACCTGATGGGGGCAGATTGATACTGCATATCACCACTTATCTTTATAGCTTTCTATCATTCCAACAATGTGCTTTCCATCAATGTCAAAGTTATGATTTCCTTCTACTGCAGTTTTAATTTGCCCTGTATTATTCTGTATTTATTAGTTATTACAGCTAGAAACTAGTAATCAGGTCTGAAGCGGATGAAGCGGTGGACTCTGACCTGAACCTTCAGAGACACATAAAGGTAATTACAAAGTCGGCCTTCCGTCGCCTGAAGAACATTTCCAGGATTAGAAGACTGACGTCCCGAATGCTACTGCTAAACTAAAACCAGGAAGAGAAAGCACATCACCCCAGTACTAAAGTTCTTACATTGACTCTTTGAAGCTCAGAGAATAGACCTTAAAATACTTCTGTTAATTTATAAATCACTGAATGACTCAGGAGCAAAATATGTAAAAGCCTGTTGTTGTTGTTGTTGTTGTGTCCTCAGAACCAGAACCAAACATTGGGAAGCAGCAATCAGTTTTTATGCAGCACAAACCTGGAACAAACTTTCAGGAGAATGCAAAACAGCTGAAACACTGAGTTCCATTAAATCAGGCCAAAAAATGCACCTGTTGAGAATTGACTTTCATTCAGAATACCTGGAATATTGATCAACATGTTGGATGTGTATTTGCTCCATGTTTTTGACGATGGCATTTGACAAAATGTAAAGCTCCAGGACGTCACACTCGGTGAAGGAGCAGTGAGATATTTTCTGCTAATTTATTTTGCATTTCCAAACTGAGGAAAATTTCTGATTGACAAACAAATTGTGTTTGAGTCTGGAGCCTGAAAGCTTGGATCTGGGAAAGTCTTGTCGGCGTTTTGATTGTTAAATCACTGTGACATACAGAAAGGATATTTTTGTAGAATTTGCCAGTGGCACAGCCAAACCTGCCAGAGTGGAAAAAAAATGTATCTTTTTTTTTTCAATTTCATAATATTCATTAGACATAGTTGAACAGCTGATGAGAAACATATTTTCATTGTGGTGACTCTGTGAACCTGGATGACCACATACCGTACATGTCCGAAGTAAAACTCTCCAGTTTCACGGTTCAAACTAAAACCAAAACAACAGGTAATGACTTTCACTCTTTGTTTTATGAAAGCACAAACACATGGTTTCTGTTTGTTGCTTATATTCCACTGATACCTGAACTTCTGAGGCTCCAGCAGAAACAGGAGCTCACCTCTGAGGTGACGCTTGATGACAAACTCACTTACTGAGACACGGAAAGACTCATTAAACTTTAAAACCAATCGCAGCAAAGATACACCTTATTTTACTCTCTGCCTGCCTGACCTGCTGTGGGAGTTTGACATGCAGGACTCTGCTGATGCTGACACCAGATCGCTTCTCGAGGTTGCAACCTTATTTTGTAATAGTTATAGTACATCGGAGAGCACTTATTTATTTCCCCCTGCTCTAAACAGCGTGAGCTCACACCATTTATCATGCCTCACTTCATGTTTCAAGGTTTGGGAGGCAGCAACTACCAGAATGAGCGTTAGGGATGCTGAGCTGGAAGCCAAAACTCCTCCAAACTCTCCAAAGTCTAGTTCAGTCTGAGCTTAACTACGTTTCGTTTGACAGACATTTACAGTGCCTTGGAAAATGTAAATTCAATTAAAGTAAAGAATATTTGTCAAGTGCAAGGAAAACGTTTTTTCATGTTTTATTTTTACAAAATAGTTTGCCGTTCATTTGTATTCGACCCTCTTTTCTTTGATAGTGCAAAATAAGCTCAAGTGCAACCAATTAGAAACTTATTTCAAAAAATGAATGTAGGTATTAGAAAAGGGTTGTTTTGTGTGAAATTTTAAATGTTATCAGGGAGCCAGACGCATATAAAATCAGTAGGTGTCTGAAAAAATACTTTAAGAACATGGTTTTAAGATGAACTGAAACAGTAGAACATTAAATCAAACTAGTGTGCATTGTTTTCTAAGTAAACAAAGTGCAAGATCATAGTAAAAATATAATAGTAGATTTTTAAGGTAGCGCTGAGAAACTACAACACAAACATAAAGCTACATTTCAAGAGGGAATCTAAAGTATCGATCTTATCAAACTAGTATCGATCTGATACTGATATCGACTTGGTATCAATAGTTTTGGATCGATCCCGACGTAAAGGTTTCTCCTGAATGGAGAAACCAGTGACATTATGCATTCCTGACCTCAGTTTTTTTTAAAAGATTTTCAATAAGATATAATCACCTCTTAAGTCAAGGACACTGATACTTTATTGGGATTAAGCTAATTGGATGAGTGAAGAAAAAATCTCAGACCAACATGGATTACGACAATAATGTGACTATATGATGAAGTATTATATTTCTCCTTTTTGACAGGAATAATTATGGATCTTTCTGTGTTGTGATTTCACAACTCGTCTTTATCATAAATCAATTTCCCCCCGTTTTTAAGAAAGTTGTTGAGGTTCATTCGGCTCCTAACATGAACAGATCGTTTTGTTTTGGTAGCTCAAAAATACTTTTAGATTAGAAATATTTATGTGATAAAAACGCAAAGCAATTCGCTTAAAATTAGTTTGAAGACTGTATGTTTGTAGATGACACTTTGCTAGCAAATAAGATTTTATATTTGTGTGCTGATTCCTGACACAATAACAAAGTTTAACATGAAATATTCTTGCTGTCTTGTGTAGAGTTGAACAGAAACAACCAAGAGGATCAGTTCTATTGTCCCAGTGTGTTCATTAACAAGGAACTACTTGACTTTGGTTTTCCAGCAAACACAAACTGAAAGCATCGGCTGCACCAAATGATGAGAACAAAGATTGTTGGGCTCGTACAGTGTGGAAAGATTTGTAGTTGATGTGAATTAATGAGCACCTCTGATAGAAAAAGGGAGGTGTAGGTTAGGCAGAGATATGTCAAGAGTGATAAAAACTTGTGCAAAATGCAGCAGAAAACATCAGTATGACTTTCACGTCTCCTGGATTTTGTCTGCACCTCCAGAGCTGCGAGAAAGATAATTGGTTCCATCAGACAAAGAGACAAGCGGAACCCGAGTCACTTGTTTCACTTATCTTCAGCTTCTTAAACTGTTTTTCTCTTCTTCTTTTTTCTTACCTATCAAAAAGAATTTTTGGAGTCAAAAAAGCGATCAAATCAGGACAAAACTTCTCGCCTCCAAAGACGCAGATCAAGTTTTTGGGTTACCCAACACATATCTTCAGCATTGTTCATTTTACGAGAATCACATTTTTAGAGCGGGGTCTTTCATAGTTTTCTTTCAAGGTGAATAAATATTTAATGCTGACCTCAGAGCAATGCAACATGATTTAAGGGTGGATTTCAGGGAAATTTACTGTTGCGTTCATCTTTTCTCTGTGACATCAGAAGCAGCTCGTTTTTGACATGTGATCTGAATAGTATTACTGGAAAGAATCTCAAAGATTTCAGTATTTCTTTGTGTGTTGCATAGTTTGGTATAACGTTCAGTGTACATACTGCACTCTTGCAGTATGTACGAAGGTCAGATTAATGTGACTCATTTTATTTTATTTATTTTTGTTTATAGAAAAATACAAATTCTCTGATAGGGGAAGCCATTCTGTTGTTCTAAAAAGAAAAACAGGGCAGGCCTGTTAAGACTTTTATAAAGTTCTCAGATAGAATTCGATAAAATATTTTCTCATGCAAGAATAAAAGACATAATATTTATTTATTTCAGCTGTCAATACATTTACTGAACTTAACACCGTGATTTGTTGATGTGCCATTGGTAGTCAATCTTTGAAAGAATGGCACCACATTGTGGTAAACGTCTGATATTACACAGCAAAGTCTTCAATGGGTTGTAAACCAAACTTTCTAAATTAAGTTGAAGTCTCCTATTGGTTAATCAGAGTAGTAACGCCCCTTACTTATCTCTGATTGGTTCCTCGAAACTAACAGTGGAAGCAAGTTTATGTGAGCATACTTTCGTTTGCTCGATAATAGTAACTGAAATTCGACAATCAACAGGTTAGTAACCTTGGTCTAATATTGTTTTTACAATTAACACTTGGTAAACTAATTGAATTTGTTGCATTTAAGGCTTATATACGTATTAATATATAATATTGTAAACGGTTTTAATGACTTCTAGTTAGCATTTAGTTAGCAATGTTTCGGGTTTTGCACTTATATTCTCTTTAGAATATTTTTCTACCGAAGGAGCAAAAAGATGCCGTTGCCTAGTGCTGCAGTTCCCCAGTCCTAGTCTAATCTCTGCTGTTCTGCGCCTCACCGCAAATTCGTTTTAAATGTGGCGGTTTTCATCATTAGTGAAGTGACGACGTGGGAGGCGCAACATTAATCCTCAATATGATGTTAAGCACAACTTCATAAACAACAATGGTGAATAATGTTTATTTTTAAGCGGACTTTAGATGATAATTCGAATATGTTTTGTGTTCTAGCTAGTTTGCTATGAGCGCCGCATAGCAATATTTTTATACAGTACGTTGCCATGGTAACAACCACGAAGCCATAACGATAACTGCGGTCAGCGCTGACATTAGCTAACGTGATAACCGGCGGTTTTCATTTTAAATGCTTCGGAATACAAACACTAACGGAATATTAACGTTTTATTTTTTTTAATCAAACTCATTTGTTGTCGTTACGGACTGTTAGAAGACACCGTGTCGGGAGATGAACTGCAGTTAGCGCCTCTGAAACCTGTCGTTAGCATTGCTGGTATGTTTGTTTGTTTTTTTTCTGTCACCCAACACCGTCTTCCAGTAATGAGACTCTACACCTAACGGGCATCGTGGCCTCTTTACATGGGAGTCGGTTACCAGGCTGTAAAGGCACAGAAGCTATTTCGCCTTAAATTCGCTTTTATCATCAAGGCAAACCAAAAAAAAAAAAAAAAAAAACCGCTCGCGGCACTTCTAATCGGCTTTTCTGCGTCTTATTTTTAGGGATGGGAAAGACGCCTGTGGTGACCCCTCAGCCGCTAACGAGAGGAAGGTAGTGACGGTTAAGGAGCGAGGTTGAACTGCCGTATGCAATGAAGAAGTTATTGAGCTTTACTAAGAAAAAGAAGAGCTGTAGCACCTCAGACAATGTCAGTGCACTTTCTGATGGCTACGACCTGAAAGACAAGGATCTGGGGAAGATTCACAAGGCTGTCTCCCAGGGTGATTTAACCAAACTGAAGCCGCTGGCTAAGAAGAGTGATATCAATCAACTTGACAAGGAGAACAGGTAATCCTCACAAGTATCCTGTAAAGTATAACCCTGCTTGAGCTGTCTGGTAGATTAAAGTAAGGCTAAATTCGCTGTACCTTTTCCCAGTCTGTACTGTCCTCATCCAACCTGGCCACTATGCTTTTTATATAAAGCTTGCAGCACTAAGCAAATTATGCATGTACCCCAAGTTTTTTATGTGGAAAACAACTGTTAGAATGATCAGTTAATGTAGGTCATTTTTTGAGATCATTTTTTGGTTTAGATTTTTTAAAAACAAATTGTGAATCAGGTCCAAAGGTCCCCTGACCTCTACTTCATTCCCACTTCCCATTTAATTTCTAAGATACATGAGTAGAGGAAAATTTAAAAATAATAAGATTATCTTAATTTATGCATCAATGTATAGTTTTAATTGAACTAAAAGGAGCATTTTAATTATTTTATTTATGTTTTGATGAGTAAGGGGATGAAATCATCCGATTCAGATCCCTGGTTGATTAATTAACTTGTCGGTATTTATGTCTTTCTAAAGATTCTAAAAAGGGTTTGTACAAATGATCAATGTTTGATATTTGCATGATTCTGAACTCTTCTTCCCTTTAACAGAACTCCACTTCACATTGCGTGTGCTACCGGTCATGATGAAGTGGTTCAGTTCCTGGTTGAGAGCAAAGCCAAACTTAACCTGCGTGACAATCAAAACAGATCCGCCCTAATGAAGGTAATCCAGTATGATAACACTCAGAGAGACTGTGAATCCTTTTTTTTGTGTTGAATAATTGGATTTATTTGTTGCACCCCCTGCTGAACATGCGTAAAAAGCCTTAAAGTAAAATGATCTTTTGCATAATCTGACACTTTTTTTTATATTGTTTTTAGAACAGTTTTTGTGTCTCTTATGCTTTAACTGCAGCAACATTCACTCAAATTAAAGGTTGGGTTTCTCAGTACGAGATTTCGCTACTGCACTACAGGTTCACTTCATCATTAAGGCTTTTTATACCCTGTCAGTTGGAGCATTATGACATTTTGCCACCTCCTGTGTCATTACTGGCTATTGTTCCAGTCCTCAATTCTTAATGTATGTTCAATTTTTATTGTTTTTTTTTTTTTTGTTTGGTCAACAGGCAGTAGAGGGCCAGCATGAACGCTGCGTGGACATATTGCTGGAAAATCACGCCGATCCAAATCTTGCAGACGCCAACGGCAATACGGCCCTCCATCTAGCAGCGAACATCCCCTCCATTCCCACAGCGACACGTCTGTTGCACCACGGGGCAGAAATTAACGCGAAAAACAAGGTGATTGCCGTATGAGTTTATGCTTTCTGTCAAAAACGAGTATTTTTTTCCAGAAAGGTGTGTTTTAGTCACAGTCTCTTGAGATTTTGTTCACATTCACGGCAAAGTGTTATTTCCATTTCGTCAATGTCTTTTGATCTGTGATCCAGGAGGGGTTTGCCCCATTGACCGTTGCAATCCGTGAAGATCGTATTGAAATGGCCGAGTTTCTTCTGAAAGAGTCAGCTGATGTGAATTCTCTTGACCACGAACAAAGGCCAGTACCGAACGAGAAACCAGACGGTAGTACGTGTCAAACTGTTGAAAGCTCTTCTGCTGACGCTCTTTTCACTTTCAGGTCCCCTTTAATGCTAGCTGCCAGCAGCGGTCAACACAGTATGGTAAAGCTTCTCTTGCAGTTCGAACCAGACATCACCCTTAAGGACAAAAGAGGGTGGACAGCTGATGACTGCGCACAAAAAAATGGCCATCATAGGTAAGGTCAACTAAAAAATGAATACACATTTATGGCAGCAACAAAAAGCTGTTTCTGTAATTTAGGGCTGCAACGAACAATTATTTTTAGTTTATCTGTTAATCTGTCGATTATTCTGACAATTAATCGGTTAATGTGAAAAACATTTTCATTTAATCACTGAATCCTTTGCAATATACAGTATTTGAAATACATCAAAGGAGAAAACTAAACAAATATTCAATTCCTTTCTATAATAAAAAAATACAAATTTGATTGCCAAATACGCAATAACAAAGCATTACTCTAGTGAATTTGAACTTAATAAAACCGTGAGGAGTTTTGGGTCAAGCATATTTACAGACAAGTGTGTGTTCATCTTAAATGCAAACTGAATACATGCTTAAATACAATGAGTACAGTTTTAGCCTAGTTTTAGTTTTAGACTAAGCCATCTTCTAAAGATGACTGGTTTTGTTTTGGGGTCTGGTCTGGAACATCTGGAGATAATTGCTCAAGAAACGAGATCAATCAGTCAGAGGATCCTTTAAAACTGCTGTAAAACAGATCACAACCTTTATACCCACATCCATCAGCATCTACAACAACTCTGTAAAGAAAACTGGATAATATTAAATATAAAATGGGATGAATTAAAGTATATTTTTTACATTGAACTGAATCATAAAAAACACATAAGGAAAGAAAGTCAGTCAGCAAAGGACATACTGGGATCTTTTACTAAGTGACTTTGGGCCTAAAGTCCATAAGAATGTAAAAGACTAACTGCAAATATAATCTTTATGCTGAGAGTGGCTCCAGCTGTTTTTAAGTTTAGTGTGCAGATACTTTTCCACTTTGTTCCAGGTTCTTTTCCCTTCATGAAAGAAATTACATTTTAAAATGGACTTGTATTTTCTCACATTATCCCAAATGCAACAAAAAAAAGTAACAACAGGAGAAACCTGTGGGTACAGATACGCTTTCATAGCACTGAATGTGGTTTTACAGTCGCTTTGAGCAACATCAAAACTAACTAATCTATATTTTCATGCTTGATATGAGCACCGTGGTATTTTGAGTTTCTTTTTTTTCCTCACTTCCTTTTCAGTTGTTCCCTCCTAATCACAGAGTATGGGACCAAGAGGACACGCAGGGCCTCAGTATCATATCCAGGTTCATACAAGAAGAAAAAACCACCCGGCATTCCCTTCCATGATCCAGAACCAGGTTTTTCTTTGGGAGGACCAGCCACTGATAAAGGTGGTACACACTTATTTTGGTTAGATAGTGAATAAGTAAGTTTGACTTACTCCCCTGTATGATTGACTGATCATTTTATTTATTCCTCACGCATAACCTCTTGACTGGATCTAGAGCTTGGGACAAATGAAGCAGGGGGAGGTACTATGCTTAGATGAATTTTGTTAGCAGAATTAGTTTGCTTTCCATTGTAACGGCCAGATTTGAGTTATGATTCAGATTGGGCTCCTTCACACATGGTGTTAAATACAGAGCTAAACACATTGGCTTGCTTTCAGTCTCTAGATGTGAGTCAATGAGTAATGTGTCAAGGAGGCTGATTCTATTTGGGAAAAAACACTTTTTTACATTGCATTTGCAAAAAAAGATCTAGTAAATTCCTTTCATTTCACTTTTATTATGTAGTTCTGTGTGTTGGTCTGTGTATTATTTTAACTTTTAAATCACAGTTAAAGTTGACAAAATGTGAAAAAATTTTAAGGTATACGAATTCCTATAGGGCTCATTAAATGCTTTGAATCTCTTCCACTTGTCTTAAGAATGTCTTGGTAAATTTTCTTTAGACAATACGTTAATAAAAACGTATTTCTCCCTTGTTGCAGATTTAGAAGACAATTCATTGTCAGAGTCAGTCAGTCGGTAAGCAGAGTTTTCTTGTTGCAGTCGATAATTCCATTTTGCGACTTGATTTTCCTGACTGTAATCGTTCTTCCTTCCTTAGAGCTTCTAAAAGTGCTAATGACGAATGGCCCTCAACTGAAGATGATGATGACTCCTCTGCGGGAAAGGTTGGTCAGGCTTATATTTGATGCACAACAGCTTATTTTATTTTATTTATTTATTTATTCAAATCTAACTTCCATGTCATGTTTTTGAACTTTAGAAACCACTTAAAGTGAACCTATGTCGACTTTTTCCATCTAAAACGGGAGAAGGTACCAAGAATCTTTTAGTCATTTGTTACTAATTATAGTAGTTTGTAACTGTAATCTGTTATCCCCGTTTGCCCCTTAGCTCCTGTTCTACCTGACACTTCCCTGAGTGACACAGAATCAGAGCCGCTACATAAAACTAGTGTCCCAGTAGATTCCTCTACAGTTCCCACCCTTTCCAAAACCCCTCTTCTGATCTCCAGAAAGGTAAAATGTAGTAGTAAAGCTTTACTGTGTGCTTTTATAACGGCATTCTATTCTTTTGTTTGTTTTTTTTCCAAATGCCAAAAAATAAGGAGACAATTCAGCTGAAAGGGGGAAAGGAAAACACTCAGAGCAAAATTTAAGTGCTAATAATTCTCAGGAGGAAGGTTCTGATGGAGAGGACTCTGGAGAAGAAGTAGAGGAAGAAGATGATGAGGAGGAAGAAGACGAAGATGATGAGGAGGAAGAAGGTGAAGAGGATGATAGTGAACAAAGCGATGAAGAAGAAGATGGATCTGAGGAGGAGGAAAATCACAGTCTGAGCTGCTCTGCAACTGATATCAGAGCTGATACTCAAAACTCTCCCCACAGTAAATCCTCTCTGAACGCTGAGACTCCTGTTACAGTCAGACACGAAGTCGGCAAAACGGAGACGGAAAACGCAGACGTTAACAATCCTGACGGTGCAAAAACCTCTGCAATGCCAGCAACATTAGACGTAGCAGGTGATTGCATTGTCTCTGCAATTAGGGTGGAATCGAAGCTGTCCGATGAAGAAGAGAGCGTTGCTAAGGAATGTATGAGGTCATCAGACAAAGCATTACATTCAAATCAAATATCAACAGAAGTCCCAATCCCACCCGAAGCGGCTCAGTCACCCGGTAAAGTTAAAGAAGCGGAGTCAGATAGAGAGACGGAAAATGATGATAAGGATTCCTTGAACGACGGGACAAATGGTGTCGACAAAGTTTGGAATGACAGTGACAATGAGGAAGAAAATGAAGCAGAGGGAATTGGTGGAAGCACTTTGATCACTTGTCCGGGGAAGCTGTTAGCCGACGTGGGAAAGAATGTCAAATCTGACGCGGAAGACGATGCTTCGCCAATCAGGGAACCTGTTGAGGAAGGTAGACGTAAGTCCTCATGGGGCTCTTCAGTAGAAGGAAGTGATGTCGACATACCCAAAGAGAGCGAGGCAAACATTGAGGTTCTTCAACAGGAAAACGATGTCCAACCTCCAGATATGCAGCTGGAAGAGAAAGAGGAGCAGCCTGATACTTCATGGGATTCTTCAATACAATTCGTCTTACCAGAGCGAGATATTGATGACCCGGGTTTGCCAAGTTCTCCTCAGGCCAAAAGCAAACCAAGTGTAGCAACTGCAGTTGAATCCAATTGGGATTCCTCTGAAGTCGATAACCAAAATGTCACTGGTGCTCAATGTGAAGTAGCATCACTAGATTTAAATGAAGCCGACAATGAGATGAAAGAAATGTACAAATGCTCCTTCCAAGAAGAGGAAAAAGACAGTATTGAGAAAGAATCTAATGACCCCTCCCCTGTGGTGTCGATAGCGCTTGAGTGTGAAGACGCAAAAGGCCCAGTACTCTGTGATGATGGCGAACCAGGAGGATCTGCTTCAATAAAGGAAGAAAAGTCAGATTCTGAAAATGAGGAAGGGAACAGTAGCAGTTGGGATGATGATTATGACGAGGAGAGTGGCGAGTCAGACAAGGAAGAAGCAGAAAAAGCAGAAACAGACAACATTCAAACTGAAGACAATACCGAAGAGATTCCATATTCCTACATCGACGGAAATTATGAAGCTGAAGACGAAGCCACAGCTCAGGGAGAAACGCTGGTGATCGATGAAAATCAGAGTAAAGACGTAGAGTCGAGTGAGGATTCTGATAGCAGTCATCAAAAACTCCAGTATGACTTTGCCAGTGCTACAGTCAAACTGCTTGATGCTGGAGGTGATTCTGCTGGCTTGTGTGTAAAGTCAGTTGGTGAAGGTGAAGCTAGACTAACATCATATGCTCCGCTTGAAACTGAAACCGCCAGCCTTGCGGGAACAAGAGAGTCTTATGACAAAGATCAGAGAGGGGAAGTGGTCTTTTCCAATTCACCCATCCAGGATGATGATACCAATGGACAACACCAACTTTCAGAGGTCTCTGATGAAGCGTTACCCCAGACTGACATTGATGATGTGGACCTAAGCTCACCTGATCGATCTGAGAAGACGAGCCTGAGATGGCACGAGCTTAAAAGCACTGACGAGCCTGGTATTCAGGTAAAACAGGGATGTTTGGTTACTGGGTGTCAAATAGGATGGTTTGTATTCACATTACTTCTGCCAAGACCTTCAACAGTTGGCTAAGTTTGCAAAGCCTAATTCTTGGTTGTGCCTATTTGTTTTATAGTTGTGAACTCAAATGTCAATGAAATGTGGTTTTAAATACATTATCTTTTTTTCTCTTAGAAACAAAATTTTACTGAAGATGAAAAAGACAATGACAGAATAGGAAAAGATGAAAATGACTCATCAAATGCTAACAATAAATCTCAAAATGGTGGGGACGTCCCTGATGGAGTAATGACTGTTCCTAAAGTAGAAGTTGGTAAAGACAAAAAAAGAGGTATGAATACTAACATTGAACTACTTGGAGAATTTCTAACTGTCGATGTAACCAAAAAGTTCAACTCGGATGTCAAACTTGATTCAACTGAAAGTCCAAGTAAATTAGTTCTTTAGAATTTATCTGGAAAAATTCATTTGGAGGAAGCTAAGTTCGCTAAATGTTTGCTTATCATGAATATATTTCTTTTTGCTTAAGAAGAGTCATGATTTCTTTTTATACCAGATTTTTCAGTGATCATGTTTCGCAAACTGACAGTATTATTGCAATTGTTACGGCGTTCTAGCGTCCGAGCATCACTACATATCATATTTGAAATGAGTTCTTCATGTATTCAAAATAAAAACTCTATACTAATTAATTAAAATTTATATTTAGACTTCCGGTTAGAACTGGGTCTGAAGAAAGGGGAAGGAGACGAGAGTTCATGGGACTCCGAGGTATAAACAAATATGTTGCTGAGCTACTCCTGATCAGATGTCTGCTCTTGTTTTTGTCTGTCTTAAGTATTCAAATTTGTTTGTAAATTTCAGTCAATCTCTGAACTTTCCAACGTACCGCATAAGGAAGAGCTAAGGCTGCACAGCCCAAATAAAAAGGGAGCAGATCCTGTGGAAGATTCACTCACAGAAAGTAAATGTACACTTTTATTATTTTTCACTTTTCTTTTTGATGGTTTCAGTGTTTGTTTTTTTGCTTCTAGATGCAATCAAGTCATTCCAGGCAACATTCCATGCAGCACAAATTGTGTGACTTTATCTATTTATTGTTACAGAAACTTGCACTTTAATGAACGGCATTTATCCTTCTTTTAAGTTTGTCTAGTAAAAGTTATAAATGCAGAATGTAAAGTGTGTCCCTTTGAACAAAACCGTACAACAGTTTGTTACTTTTCTTCTTGTAGATGTGTTTTACATTCCTTCTTTTTTAAGAGGGGAAGGAGGGAGTAGGATGGCAGAGATAGAGCCTCGCAAGAATGTAGGCATGCCACAAGGCAGCCAGGGAGAGGGTACGCCTGTCTTCACTCCCTGCTAATCAGAAAACTCACCATCACGTCATTGTCGCATAAGGGGATGCATGCAGCATTCACTGTACCTGCTTGGTCCTGTCAACTCGCTATAAAGTGCAGAGCACTCGAAGTATTTTCAGAGCTTAGAGTGCCTTGCAGAAGAAACACAAAGCACAAAAGTTCAGAACTTGGGGAAGTTTTGAACTTTTTTTGCCCTTTGTTACAGTACAAGAACAACCTTCGTTGGATTTTATTGGGATTTTGCATGACAGACCAGCACAAAATGTATCATTTTTCTTTTTTTTTACAGCACAATTTTTAAACCTACAAACACCAAACTTGAGTCTGGGGAGGAGGGTCACCTTCCAGTAGAGCAACAAGCCAGAACTACAGTAGAAGGGTTCATTTCAAAAGCATGTTCACGTGTTAGGTCAAAATCTAGACTTAAAACCAACTGAGAATCTGATCCAGAACTTGAAAATGGATGTTCAGAGACACTATAGACCGCTATGACTACCCTTAGAAATTACAATCTTAGGAGAAGACATAGACACACACTAAAAGATGTTTAATGTTGATTTATTTAAGCCAGACATAGATAGTTACTTCCACTCTTGTCTTCAACCACTTGTCTGCCTTGATGGCCCCATTAGTGACTGATTGTTCGTGCTGAAACTTAGCCTCATACGTTCGAGCCATGATTAGAACTGAAGAAGCATTGGATAAGAAATGAAACATTTTTATGAAAACTTTGAAGATGTTCCATCACCTCTACTTAAACAGCTACAAAATTCCCAATAAAATACACTGAGGTTTGTGGCTATTATTAAGACATATGAGGTAACTCAAGAAGATGGTTGTAGGTGGCTTGTTTTAAAGGAATGTTGTGAATCAAACTCTACTAATCTCGACCATCGCTGAAGTTGTGTTCCATTCAAATAAATCAGTTTGCATGGCGATGCAGAAACATGCTGACCTCCAGCTCATTTGCATGGGAATGCTTCTAACAGTCTCCTAACTCCCTGCATCATCTGGATTTTCTGGATGCTTCCCAGAGAACTCTTAAGTTGTCGATTAAAATCACATCCCATCTTTTTCAGATGGGAGTGACAGTAGGGACAATCAAAGGGAGCTTCCAAAGCAAGGCAATCCTGTACAGAAAAAGGTACATTTAACAGGTTCAGACACAGAACCTAACTGATATGTGCTACAATTACAGAGTTGTGTGTTTTATTTTAAACAGAAAGAAAGTTCTAAAGTGCTCAGTGTTTTGAGCAAAGGAAATGTCAACATAATGGACGAGCTTGGTGTTGGCGATGTAGATGATCTTGAAGGTAAGGCTGTTTTTTGGGGGCAGGGGAGGTCCCCAATAAAAGACTTTTAGTCTATTTTTTGACTGATTTTCATCAAACAAGCGACAACATGTAATGGTTTTAGCATAAGAGTGGGACAATTACTCATCAAATCTATAATCTGAGAGGTACTTTTGAAAGATGATAGAGTTCACTCTACAAACCTCTGCTTCAAAGCATGATGATGTGGTTTGTTTTGAATTTGTTTCAGGTTTGTGTTCTCCTTACCATAAATCTGTATCATTCACCTGAGTCATTGTTGAAGTTGTTTTTGCTTTAGTGTGAATTATTGTTGACTTCAACCAAAGTTTTAACATAAAAGAAAACAACTGCAGATGAGCAAACAATTAAAAAGCCTGTGTTCTTTACATGCGGCACTGACTTTTGCATTGATTTTTGTTTCTGTCCTGACCTATTGTCAAGAAAAGATGCAGGTTAGTAACAGTAAAGGAGTTCGAATAAGTTCAGGTGTTTTCACTACAAGCTGTATTTGCATATTTTGCTTTAGACAGTAGCTTAGAAGAGTAGAAGCGAAGGGGGGGTGGAATGTTTAACTAGACATAAACTGTACTCTCCGTGGCTCCACAAACGAATCTTTTTTTTTTTTTACTCGACTTAAAGTATCTTATGTTCGTGGTGCAGATGGATCAGACTGGGATTCTACCAGCAGTATCAGTAAAAGAACACCGCCTGGCTTGAAGTTTCCCTCCTCTGGCAAAGAGGAGTTTCAGAAAGATGCTAATTCTTCTGGTGGTGGACAGAAAGAAGATCGTGTTCTTCCCAGAACCTCAACACCTAAGAGGAGCAGCAGCTTTGGGAAGAGTCTACCCAGCACGCCCTCTATCTCTGCTCTGCTGCCCCAACCTCGTACAACTAAGATAAGTTTTCAGACAACAGGCAATGAAGAAGGTGAGTTGCTGACTTTTTTTCTGTCTTGTGTGTCATCAGTACTACATATGTAACATGCAAGAGTTTTTATCTGTTTCTTTGTCCCGCAACCAGATTCAGATAGTGAGATAGAAAAGACTAGAGGCTCTCGAGAAAATTCTCCAACTGGCAATCCGCGAAAGTCGATAATTAAACATGGTACTATTTAGCTGTCCTTTTTAAGATTACCTTTATGCGTGCACATGCCCAGTGTTCTGGGTACTGACTCCCATCTTCTCTCCAGGTACTAGTGACCAGTCACAGGCGACAGAAGACACTCAAGACAGTTCAGATTTTGAAGAACACCAGGTGAGGGTGAGAAATGTTGATAAAGTTGTCTCTGCCTCCTGAATTCAATTTTCCTTTTCAGCAACATCGTCTCCAGCTTAAGCGTCTTTCTCTTTCTAAAAATACATGAGCAAGTCATATTAGAGAGAAATGTTATCAGATTCTTTGGATGCAAGACCTTGATGACTTTTAATTTGGAATAACTTGGAACATTTTTAGCAAAAGCAGAATATCTTTTTTACAAGGTATAACTAGCTACCTAACTGTACTAAAGTGTTGCTGGCAAGAAGCAACAAATGTACAATATATTTGTAAAAGTATTTTGAACTTTCTCATTCTGTCAAAAATGTGTAATGTGATAAACCAAGAGAGTGTATTGCCTAAATTATTCATTGTACGGAAGATGACTGCAGGCGTTTGAGTTATGTTTACCAGATTTGCAATTTTAGAGATGGAAAGTTTTACCCAGTTTTCATTACAAAATAGACAGTTTGAACTAGGGGTGCACCAATAAATCGGCCCCAATTTCCTTAATTTTGGGTGATTGATCAACACTTAACCGAGAAACCTGTTCACATCTCCCATGGGCGGAAACAATAATCACTGTTATATTTAGTGATTTTTCAGACTAAAAACAACGGTATCGGCAAAAATTGGAATCGGTTCACCCCTAGTTTGAACATCTCAAGTGGATTCTATGTCTGCCTTGTGCTCTGGATATTATATCAAAACCTTTGTTTTTGCATTTCTGTCTTTTTTTGTTGTTTGTTTTTGTTTGTTTGTTTGTTCTTCCTTGTCAAATCGCATCATCAAAGGAGAAAGATGATGCAGTAGATGGATGTGAGTTCAGTTTGAACAACTTAGGCCATGCAGGCTCTGACACGGAGGAAAAGGTAGGTGGAGATGCACCGTGGGAGAAGCGTTACGAGAAACTCTGGGTAGAGGTGGAGAAAAGGGAGGTAAAATCCACCTTTAAGAGCGTCACTGGGGAATTAAAGGAGAAGTTTGGCGAACTTTTTGAATCAAGCCGTTCTGCGAAATCCCCCACGGAAGACGCTTCTCCTGCGTTCAGCTTTGCGGGTGAAGATTCAAGTGACGAGGAAGAAGAGGACATCGTTCGCCCCACAGCCAGAGCAAGAAGTACTGTTCTTCTCACCATTCCTGAGCAGAGAGAGTCAGGACAGGAGGAGTCTATGGCAGAGTCACCTGGCAGCTCCTTGTGTGAAGAAACGCTACCAGACTGTGATCAGGATGTTAACGATAGCTTTATCCGTCACAATTCAGTTCTACTCACAGCTGATGTCGAGGCCAATGCTTCTTCGCAGCGCAACGCCGCACAGGAAGAAAGCGAAGATAATACCGATAGCTACAGCAAACCTGCCGCTTCAAAGGATAACGGCGAAGCTCTGCTTGCTACTGACTTTGCTGGTTGTCCACATGAAGCTGGCTGGTCCAACGTGGGCTCAGAAGAGAGTCTGACGTCTGGCCTGGCCTTGCAACCCAGACGTCCAGATGTCTCTAATGGAGAAGGGCCTGAAGAAGAGGACACGATGAGGTTTGACCCTGAGGTAGGAATGCTGGGAGTTGTATGCAAAGCAAAGGCCCAGCCCAAGAAAGCGACATAGGATTGCTGCTTCTGATGCAGTTGCTTTTGGACTTCGTCTTTCTCTCTCTTCCTCAGTTTATTCAATACCTGAATATGTTTCTTTTCCTCCTTTCAGTTAAGGCTCATAACATTATGACCTTATTGTTGCAGTTACATGTGTATTTCTTGTCCCATGCTTCATTTCATGTAGATCTGCTTGGTTCACTTCTACCCATCTTAACTCCTTGCCATTCTAACCAACCAGCTGTGGACCCTCGAGTCTTTTCTGAACAGCTGTGTGTAGACAAAGTCATTTGTAAAAGTCAAAAACTGCAATTCTTTTGATAAGATTAAATCAGGGTTTCCATACATTATTAAAAAATAGTACATTTGTGAGTTTAAAACTAAGGCCTGAAAATGTCTTCAATTCATTCATAAAAGTTAAGTTGGCCTTAAATAAGTTAATCACAGATTTTTCAAAATGTCAAATTAGTTACATACCTATAATGTACCGTGAAATATCTGCATGTTGTACAGATTTTCAGACAAAATATGCTAGTGACTGGCCAGCTAATCTAAGACTACCGGTGGTCCACATTTGTGTGTTTTTTTCTTTGTAGTCTTGTGTCATACGTGTGCTTTGCATGTGTGATTTACACTGAAAATGTCTGTGTCAAATATGTGTGAAGATTGCATGAACAATAGTTCTCTTTAATGCATGGGGTGAGTTTTATTTTCTGTTTTGATTTCCCATATTATGCATGCTGTGTATTAGTTTTTACAGTTGTTCTCATGAAGAGTTTTTATTATCCAAGTTTTTGGTGTATTGATATCTTAAAGAACAGAATAAGAAAAGGACACACAATAATCTACTAGTTTTATTGTCATTTTATTGCTTGTAAAGAAAATGACAACCAGCAGTAATACGTAAATGTGTGTTGGCTTCAGTAAATTATTAGAAAATTGGGTTAACATTGAGCAATAGCAGGGTGGATATTATAGATCAAATTCTTAATTTTAATTATTCAAGAGTATTCAAACGTCTTGGGATAGTTTTATATTCTTAAGTAATAAGGATTTATCCACATGCCTTGAGCTCTTTTGGATTTTGTTCTAAACCAACCACAAACTTCAGTGTATTTTATGTGATGAAGAAAAAGTGGGGCAACATTTAATAATAATTCTTAAAATTCTTAAAATCGTTAAGTACAAGGTAGTGTTAAGGTAGTAAATCTGGTATTAACAGCATTACCTATTTTTACCACGTATTTTTTCTAAGTTAATAACTCCATTACCTATTTTTCCTATAGCTTCTTTAAGTAGAAACAGCTTTAAGGTATTAGGTTCCAGGAGGGCGGTGCGAGGCTGAATTATGTATGATAAGGAGTACGAACACGGATCCGAATTGCTTGTTAAAGTGCAAGCCTCTGCACTTCCTCAGCTGGACCGTTCTCTCCTGCCAAGTTCATAAATCTTGTATGTTTTTTGTTGTTGTTTTTCAGATGGCCCACAAAGCAACAGGAGCTATGGCGCCGCATCAAAAGTCACACATTTCCCACGATGGCAGTGAAGCAGATGGTTCGGAGAAGCCTGGGACCAGTGTTTGTTTAAGTTTGGTTCAAGCTGGAAGATCTAATCAGGAATATCAGCTTGATACCTTACACAGGTATGCAGGTCGCTGCTTCCCAGCGAAAATACTAATTCGAAGTAGCCATTAGGAATTGGTTTTATATTGAGACTTTATAATCTGTCTGGTTGTTTTTTGTGTTTTTTTTTTCCATTCTCTATGATTTAACATTAGTTTTTAGACAGTTTTTCAGTGAAATGTGGCAGAAGCTGCCACATTTCTTTGCACCTATGGTAAAGATGTGTAAGGAAAGGCCTAAAAATAAATTTGTCATTTGACTCCCAACACTCACAATGAGCAACTAATTGCATCTTGGTTTCGCCCAGTTTCCATACTGAGTCAAGATAAAGTTGGGAAAGAACTATTTTGTGTCCTACTATCACAAACACGTTGAATTTAAAAAAGCAATCTACTGGAGCTTTGGTTAGATGATAGGATGAATCTTCTTTTTTTTCTGTATTTTCAGGCTTTCTACACAAGGTTTGCCAAGAGTGCGAATAATTTTGCCTGGCCCTTTAAGGGGTTTATGTTTTGTTTTGGTGTGTTGGTTTCAGTGTGTCCGTTCTTTTTCATGTCAACCAAAGGCCTCAGTCAGTCACAGCTCAATGACTATCAGGTTTATTGCTCTCCATAACACCAACAGTGCTCCAGTCGTGCAGAGCTGCAGTGGCATAAAGCAAGGTTCAGAAGGGAAATTACAGCTGGAGCTGATGGTTCAGTGGGCCCGGAAACCTGGAATCCCTCAGACCAACAAACAAGTTGATCGACCACCCTCACCTGAGGTTGAGGAAAACACTATAAGTGACATATCGGACGATGAACGAGACAGGTATACATGCAGAACACCACGTTCCTACATCTCTCTGCACCACTAATCTATTTGGTGTGATTAGTCTGAACACTAGTTTCTGGAAACAAATCTCCCTCTCCAAAACTTGTGGTTGATAGGAGAACAGACTGCATAAAACTGTAAACGAGGGCTTCAACAGACAATTATTTTAGTAATTGAATTTCAATTGGGTTAATCTAAAAATATGCCACTTAAGGAATTCTGAGTAAAACACATTTATAGACAAAAGTTTTTGTTTTTATCTTAAATGCAAAATATTTTCATTTTTTGTAGTTTTGACTTAATTACTCCCATGAATATGTTGGGGGGGTGGAGGTTTCCAGCATATTCCCCTTTTTTGAGTTTGTGTGCTCCAATTAACGATTAATCGATTACTAAATTAGTTGCCAATTATTTCAATAGTCAAGAGTCAAGAGTCGATTAATCGCTTCAGCCCTACTGTTAGCATAGCCTGTGGTAAAAGTATTTGCTGCCCTAAGCTTTTCTTCTGTTTTTGCTTTGTTTGCTTGCTTGTTTTCAGGTCACCACCCAACTTTTATTATCAAAGACAAACTGAGTAAATACAAAATTCACTTTTCGTTTAGTTAATTGGGTCCAATATGAACAATTGATCCCTAAACGTAGTTGAGCCCACTCCAGGCAGCAACAACTGCCTTGAAAAAGGTTCAGTAACTTGCGTTGATGGAACCACAACATCTGGCAGATAATCGTGAAGGACAATGGCGTTGTCGTTGATTTAAAGTGTATCTAAAGTTCTCTGAATAGCTAAGAAAAACAAAGCTTCCTAAATGCTTTTAGAAATTGTTGCTACTAAGGATGACACAATCAGTGTCAGAGGCAATCATCACCATAGGAACCAGAAGGGTTCAGATAGCGTTTTTCCCTTAAAGCGATGATTCAAAAATTGCATTTTGCATTTACTCAAGTTATCTTTCTTTAAGTTGTGAGGGTCTGAAACATTTACTTGTGATAAAAACAGACAGGGGGCTTCTTTCAACATCGAACCTCTTTAATTACACTGCAGAAAATAGACAAATATTCACAACATACAACAAAGATACCTCCAAAACATATTCAAATCTGTGTTTTTTATTGCTTTTATAAGACATTATAATGTCTTGCGTTACAGCAAAAGCTTGCATTTGCTTTCTCAACAATATACTACATTATACCATTACACGTTCAGTATTTTCACAAGTTCGTGCAAATCTTTATAATTACTTTGTTTTCTCCTTGTTCCTGTGTTTGTGCGGCTCAGGTCTGCGAATATGGAGCGACGGAAAACCAGGGTACAAACAACCGGATCGACCACACAAACGAGTGTTGGATTTGAAACAGATACAGGAAATAATTTTATTGTCATTTTTTTTCTTTCCAGTTCCAGAGTCTCGATGACTTAAGCGTGCCTGACGATCTGGAAGAACTCACCCAGTCGTCCGACACAGACGACGCGGACTCACAGACTTCAGGCTACCGTAATGCAGCCACCTTCATGCAGAAGCTGGAGTCATTCGCTTTGGGTAATAAGCTTGCGCAATACACAGGGAGCTATTTACTTTTATTACTTTTTGTTCCAAAATAAAATTAGATAATCTAGTTATACAGACAGATGGATTTGTTGGCAGCTATGGTGAAGCTGTGTCTAAAAATAAGTCCCTTTTTTTTATCGGAGTAGAATTGAACTAAACAGTGTACATATTAAATTTGAACACTTTTAATATCTGTTAATGACAAACTGTTTTTAACCATTTCACAGGTGGCACAAATTCTAATCATCATTTTAATGGATGTATCTGAAGCCTTTTTAATTATATTTGAGCTTATTAGAATCAGCTTTTTCTTTTAGCTGTTCACTGTGGGCAGTGGTGACTAAACTGGGTCAGTTCGGTGGCCTGCATCAAAAAAATGGAAACAGTTCATCTCTTGGTCCAAAACACACGGCCAAATCAACGAACAGCGGGTTCACCGGACGCTGAGTTGACCTTCTTTCATGACCATCTCACTATATTTCATCCCCCAGATCCCACGACTGCGGCAAAGATACAGAACATTTTCCACGAGTACGAGCGCTCCATTGAAAAACTGCGCAGTCGCCATGGGTGTCTGTCGGAGAGGGTGAACCAGCTGGAAGAGGAAAGAACGTCGCTGAAGGGCTTACTGGAGGAAGTCAGAGACGCTCGGTCTCTTCTGGAGCGCAACCAGCTGGAAGTACAGACCGAACTCACAAACATCAAGTGAGTTTGTGTCATTTATTTTTGGGCTCACTGAAATGGTTTCCTCTGGACTTTTTATTTATTTACTTGCTCTGTTTGTGTTGCACGTGGTGTGAAGATTCCAACTGAAACAAGAGCAGGAGAATCGCCAGAATGCCTCCATGATGTACGACAACACCAAAGACAAGCTGAAGCGGGTGGAGGAGCAGCATCAGTTTGAGGTCCAGGACAAGATGAAGGTGGAGCTGTCACTGAGGAACATGGAGCTGGAGATGAGAACGCTGGCCAGCAACATGAAACAGGCACTTTGTTTTTATCTGCCTAACTGTTTATTAAGTTTTTTATTTACTGCTAGAAATGGAGATGTGTGTTATCGATTAATAAGTTAATCTAAAGTTGAGCAGCCATTTTCTTTTTTCTTGTATCAAAAGAGATGACCATCTATATTGTTTATGCTGAATATCAAAAAGTAAATCTTTGGATTTTTGGTCTTTGTTTGTTAGATGTGTTAAATACGGACTGAAAAATCTGCGGAAATTGCAGTCAGCATAATCAATATAATAACTGATGACTAAAATAATTGTTAGTTGCAGCGCTGTTGCATCCCTTGTTAAAAACACGTTGTTAATTACTGACTGAAAAATCAGCAGAAATTGCCAAGGTTTTTATTCGATTAATCGATTAATCATCACCATATTCGCTTACTAAAATAATCGCTGGCCGCATCCCTATTTACAAATATTGACATAATGTATCTAAAGAGATCGCTCTTTAGATACATTATGTTGGTATTTGTGTTGCCTCGCCCTTTGCTTGCATGTGTGTGTATGTGATCCTAACGCCTGTGTGTGATGTGTTTAACGCTCAGCTTGAAGAAGAGCA
Organism: Micropoecilia bifurca; assembly: GCA_903067075.1. Lineage (NCBI taxonomy): Eukaryota > Metazoa > Chordata > Actinopteri > Cyprinodontiformes > Poeciliidae > Micropoecilia > Micropoecilia bifurca. The sequence goes on along the minus strand of CAEGAF010099069.1, from coordinate 3,532 downwards.
ACATGAGACTCAGAAGCTGTTGGCTCAGGAACGCACATCCCGGGCCATGCAGGAAAATCTGCTCAACAATCACCTCCGAAAGCAGAAGGAGATGGAGGCAGAGCACAGGAAAAGCCTGGGCAGAAGCAACGAGGTGATCCTCCAACTCTCTTATCATCTCAAGATTCTTTTGTTTTTTTTCCCCCCAATACTGTTATTTGTTGCGCTTTTTTTAAACACAAAATCCAGACGCTGATGTTTTTGTTGTGATGCGTGGCAGGCTCTGTCCCAGCTCACCGAGGCCAGCGACAGGGAAAGAGAGCTGCTTCGTCAGATCAGTTCGCTGCAGGAGAAGCTGGCCACCATAAAGTCCGACTTCGAACATTCCCAGGCAGACAGCAGTCTCAAAGAGAGCACCCTGATGGAGGAGAACGAGGGCCTCAAGGAACAGCTCCAGGACATTCGTCAAGACCTCCACCACAGCAATGAAACCGTGAACCAGACCGTGTTCGCTTGCAACAACCAGATTTCGGCCCTGAAGACCGAGTTAGTGAAAACGACGAGCCTGCTGGAACAAGAACGGCAGACTCGCGAGACGCTGGAGACCGAGGCCGAGGCGACTCGGTCTCGCTTGGCCGCGGCTGTGAAGGAGATCGAACTTCGCCTGGCGTCTCACGCGGAGACAGAGAAAACTCTGCTGAGAGAGAAGGAAGAACACCAGAAACAGAAAAACCAACTCGCAGGTGAGTAGAGAAGTCCTCCGGTCTGCACATACAATTTTGCAGAGCTGCGGCTAACAGTTATTTTAGTCATCAATTAATGATTATTCGATTAATTGGATAAAATGGAGTTGGCACTTTCTGGGAACAACATATTTACAGTCAAAGAAGAATCTCTTTTTTTTTTATCTTAAATGGAAATTGTATCCATTTTTTGTACAGTTTTGGCTTAATTACTGCTGTGAATATGTTCTTTCAGCAAATAAGCTTTTTGAGTCTGTAACACCAGAAACTTTTTTTCTGGAGGAAAAATTAGTGGACATATTTTTCTCTTAATTGATTAATCGCGATTATTAAATAGCTAAATTAATTTATCATTTTATTATCAATCGAATAATTGACTCCTAAACTGAGATTTTTTTTTCAATTAATCAGAAGTAAACGTTTGTTTGAACCCTACAATTTGTACTCTAAGAATGTAATATCGCTTTTTGTTTACTTAACTGCACTGTACATTTTACAATTATTGTTTAACCTTTTTCTCCTCCTAATGCAAACCATGTCTCTTCTCTCTTTTTGTAAACATTGATACATTTTATCGCTTTTTTTCTTTTTTTTTTAGACGAAATAACCACTCAGCGCGAGGCAGTCAGCAACCTGAAACAGAAGCTGACCAAGGCCGACGCCAACAAAAACAGCCTGGAGAACGAGATCCATCGGATCAATGCACAGCTGGCGGAGAAGAATCTGCTGCTGGACGCCCTGCTGAAAGAGAAGGACTTTGGGATGGCGCGTGCCAAGGAGCTCGAAGCCGCCCTGCAGGCGGCGAACGAGCTGTCCAGTCGCAACACAGCGCGCAAAGAAGCAGCGGAGGAACGCCTCGCCCACGCCCAAAGCGAGACCATGTTGCTTCGGCAGCATCTGGAAGAGGCCCAGAACCAAGCCGCCGCGAAGGAGCGCGCCATGATCGAAGCCCAGCAGCGCTTCAGCGACATGCTGACCAAGCTGCGCGCCGACTGTGATGAACGAGTTAATCTGCTTGAGGAGAGAAACAGGGAGCTCTCTAGCAAGGCTGCTGAGCTTCGTGATCTGAACCTCAAGTTAGAGGAAGAGAAGACTCAACGAGAGGTGAGGCTGAGGCTGCGTAGCCTGACTAAAAGTTCTTCAGAACATCTTATATTCCCCTCCACCCCCTGTTAAGATGCGTCTTTATAACTGGTCTTGTTTCTTTCTGCACAGAACACAGTGAGGCAGCTGCAGCAGGAGCTGGCCGACACCCTCAAGAAGTTATCGATGTGCGAAGCTTCCCTGGAGGTTCTCACACGCCATCGCAACGACCTGGAGGAAGAGAAAGCTCGGCTTCTCAAAGACAACGAGAGACTCAGAGAAAAGGTGACTGCAGGACGCAGCTCTCTACTCTGAAACGTGATTTATTACGAGACAATCGGTCAATAAATCTTCTGCTGGAATATGAGAAATTGTAATCACTAAGTTGAAGTTTATTATGTGATCAGGGCCTGGAAAATGTTAAAGCTGGTTGAATCATTTTTTTTTATGCATCTTATGGCAGTGCCATTAAAACATGGTTTTTTAATTTTGTTTAAAAAAAACACACACAACATTTAATAGTAACATACATTTCTATTCAGTCCACCTGAGTCAAGAGATCAAGATCAAGAGAAAAACGTTTTACTGAAACTTTAGTCAATTACAGTAAAATTGAAATTATAGTCAGTTTCTGGCCTGTCCTGCTACCTATTGTGAAATGAACCTCCAAGCTAGTTTTAGGACCTTTTTAGCCCGTAGCTGGTGTTTTTTTCCAGTTTTGCCCAGTATTTATCTCCAGACAAAATTTCCCTCAGCATGATACCACCATCACCATGCTTCACCATAGGAACGGTGTATTTCATGGGGCCGTTTTGGGTTTTTGAAAGCACATTTCAACTTTGGTCTTTATTTCCTCCCACCCAACATATTTGTAAACTATTTTTGGAAGCCAAATCCAATTTTTTTTCTACTGAAGAATTAATTACTTCCATTTGGTGAGTTGTCACAACAGCAATAATAGTTTTTTATTAGGATGTGACAAAAAACTTCCAAGATTAATCAAGAGGATTAATAGCTGCTTTTTCTATATATATAAATGAACCATGAAGTACACTTTTTATCTTTGCTCTTGAGTGTTTTGTTTTGTCTGTATTACTTAGCTTGAGGAAACCGAAGAGAAGTGCTTTGAGGCAGAGCGACGTATAAGCAGTTTGAAAGCCAAATTGGGCGAAACGGAAAAGGAACTTAAAACTACCGTACATAAACTCCAGGAGGCGTTGGCGAAGATCGTGGCCAATGAAATCACCACCAAGCAGCTGGAGGGAGCGATGCAAAAGTAAGTGCAAACACACGGCTTCAACACACGCATTAAAAGCACATTCTACAGGTTTTTCATTTAACCACTTAAGCCTTTTTTATACATTAAAATAATTAATTTCCTTTTTCAAATAAAAAAAATGCTTTACTGCCTAAAATACAGCATTCCTGCAGTAAACCTGAACCTGTTGAAGCTAAAATTAAGCTACTTTAAGATTTTTTGGCTAAAACATATTTTAAAAGAAGAGCATTTTTATCTGAAATCCAAACTGCATATATTTTTTTGTAGTTTTGGCTTTATTACTGCTGAATATGTTGGTTTTTCAAAAAAATGGCTGTTTTTCTTGAGGCAGCGATTAATCAATTGCTAAATTAGTTGACTATTATTTCAGTAATCAATTAATCACGATTAATATATATATATATGTATATATATATATATATATATATATATATATATATATATATAT